>JAQQPU010002709.1:39659-54612 GCA_029168905.1 Artemia sp. Kazakhstan ARC1039
CATTTCAAGTCACATTTTTACCGGGTACTAAATAACTACCATTTTTACCCCCGTCAAAATTTAATTTCCCCCCTAGCATTATATTGGCTTACACTGAAAATAATTGAACAGAAAAAATAAAAGCCCGATAAATATTTACTAGTTGGTGTGACAAACACAACGCAAAGTTTGGCTAATAACTTTAAAATACAATAAAAAAATATCTGTCGAGGAGGTATCATTAGCAATAACCTATTTCTAATGAAGCATTTCAAGTAACATGTTTACCGGGTACTAAATAACTACCATTTTACCCCCCTCAAAACTGAATTTCCCCCCTAGCATTATATTGGCTTACACTGAAAATAATTGAACAGAAAAAATAAAAGCCCGATAAATATTTACTAGTTGGTGTGACAAACACAGCACAACGTTTGGCTAATAGCTATAAAATACAATAAAAAAATATCTGTCGAGGAGGTATCATTAGCAATAACCTATTTCAAATGAAGCATTTCAAGTCACATGTCTACCGGGTACTAAATAACTACCATTTTTACCCCTCTCAAAACTTAATTTCCCCCCTAGCATTATATTGGCTTACACTGAAAATAATTGAACAGAAAAAATAAAAGCCCGGTAAATTTTTACTAATTGGTGTGACAAACACAGCGCAACGTTTGGCTAATAGCTATTAAATACAATAAAAAAATATCCGTCGAGGAGGTATCATTATCAATAACCTATTTATAATGAAGCATTTCAAGTCACATGTTTACCGGGTACTAAATAACTATCATTTTTACCCCCCTCAAAACTTAACTTCCACCCTAGCATTATATTGGCTTAATCTGAAAATAATGGAACAGAAAAAATAAAAGCCCGATAAATATTTACTAGTTGGTGTGACAAACACAACGCAACATTTGGCTAATAGCTATAAAATACAATAAAAAAATATCTCTCGAGGAGGTATCATTAGCAATAACCTATTTTTAATGAAGCATTTCAAGTCACATGTTTAACTAGGTACTAAATAAATACCATTTTTACCCCCCTCAAAACTTAATGTCCCCCCTAGCATTATATTGGCTTACGCTGAAAATAATTGAACCAAAAAAATAAAGCCCGATAAATATTTACTAGTTGGTGTGACAAACAACGCAACGTTTGGCTAATAGCTATAAAACACAATAAAAAAATATCTGTCGAGGACGTATCATTAGCAATAACCTATTTCTAATGAAGCAATTCAAGTCACATGTTTACCGGGTACTAAATAACTACCATTTTAACCCCCCTCAAACCTTAATTTGCCCCCTAGCATTATATTGGCTTACACTGAAAATTAAAATCGGAAACGGGTAGCAATCTGATACCCAGTGGTGTGTTTCCTGGGCTGAAGATATATTGTATGGAAATGCACAACAAGGATAGATTTTTTGTAAAAAGTTTGTTTTCTAGTCTTCCACTCGGGTTTTTCACAAGCAATACGTCCCACACCATCACACTATAACTACTCTAAGACAACCCGTTGCCTTCCCCAATCTCCAATCAACCCATCCCCCCATGAACACTTTTCAGACATTTTTTGTTAAAAATTTTAGTTT
This sequence comes from Artemia sp. Kazakhstan ARC1039, assembly GCA_029168905.1. Lineage (NCBI taxonomy): Eukaryota > Metazoa > Arthropoda > Branchiopoda > Anostraca > Artemiidae > Artemia > Artemia sp. Kazakhstan ARC1039. The sequence continues at coordinate 41,249 of JAQQPU010002709.1, forward strand.
CAAGTCATCCACACCATAGAGCTACGATCGCAATGAATGTTACTTGTTATCAGAAAAAAATGTCAATTGCCAAAAAAAGAGAAAAAAATAAAACACGCCATGCTGAATGCGCGTCAAAAATCTATCTGGTTGAAAACGTGGAGTTGAAGCAAACTTGTGTAACAAGCTAGACTTCAGGAACCAGTGGGGAATCCCCACTAATTGTTCCAAATTTATAATAAATATCTCACTTTTTGCAAGGGGAATCCCCACTCGTACTGCTCGCTTTTTAAAATGTCCACGTGAAACTGAAGTGTATATTCTAATGAAATTCCTTGTGCAATTGATATCAAAAGCAAAAAACCAGTCTGATTTTCTTATAGAATTTCGATTATACTCTCAAAACGTGTTTGAACACTTTATAGATTTGCCAGCTTTTTAAAATGTGCACGTGAAACTGTAGTGTATATCATGTGAGGGAGTACTGGCTCTCTTTGAAAAGGTGTAGAGAATTAAGCAAATAGTATGGTCCTATGGCATTAAGCAAATAGCATGGTAATTCCTAGGGCATTAAGCAAATTCCATATATGCATTCTACTGGCAGCACGATCGCGCTGCCTATGATTAATGCAACAACTTTCTATATAAACCTTATATACCCCAAGGGCATAACTTACAACCCTTGCACTGAGGGCTTTGAGGGGGTTATCATCCTAAAAGACCCAATTTCCAGAACGTTCAACTATGTTGAACAAAATGGACATCTCAAAATTTTGATTGGATGTGTTTTGGAAAATGGTGGGCGTGAGAGGGACGTTAGTCGCTATCCAATCACTTTCAACTATTAAAAAAGGCACTAGCCCTTTCAATTTCCAACTGAATGAGCTCTTTTGAAGTTTCTACGACAGCGCTTTCAATAAAAACTATATATGCCCCAGGGCCTAACTTACAACCCTTGCACTGAGGGCTCTGAGGGGGTTATCATCCTAAAAGACCTAATTTCCAGAACTTTCAACTACGTTGAACAAAATGGATATCTCAAAATTTTAATTCGATGTGTTTGGGAAAATGATGGGCGTGAGAGGGGTGTCAGTCGCTATCCAGTCACTTTCAACTATTAAAAAAGGCACTAGCCCTTTTAATTTCCAATTGAATGAGCCCTTTTGAAGTTTCTACGACAACACTTTCAATAAAAACTTTATGTGCCCCCAGGGCATAACTTACAACCCTTGCCTTGAGGGCTGTGGAGGGAGGGGTTTTCATCCTTAAAGACCTAATTTCCAAAACTTTCAACTACGTTGAATAAAATGGCTATCGAGAAATTTTGATTGGATGTGTTTGGGGAAAAGGTGGGCGTGAGAGGGGGGTTAGTTGCCCTCAAATCACTTTTGACTATTAAAAAGGGTACTAGCCCTTTAAATTTCAAATTGAATGAGCCCTTTTTCAAGCTTCTACGACAAAGATTTCAATAAAAACCTTATATGCCTCCAGGGTATAACTTATAATCCTTGCCCTGAGGGTTGTGGGGGAGCTCCCTCCTCAAAAATATGTTTTCTATCTGGAAATCAACTACGCTGAACAAAATGGCTATCTCAAAATTTTTATTTGATGTTTTTGGGGGAATGATGGGTGTGTGTGGGGTGAGGGTTAGTTGCCCTTCAATCACTTTCGACTATTAAAAAGGGCACTAGCCCTTTGAATATCCAGTCGAATGAGCTTTTTTGAAGTTTTTACGATAACGCCTTCTTTAAAAACCTTATATGCCCCCAGGGCATAACTTAAAACCCATGTCCCGAAGGCTGTTGGGGAGTGTCCTCCTCAAAATATGTTTTCTATCTGGAAATTAACTACGCTGAACAAAATGGCTATCTCAAAATTTTGATTGGATGTGTTTGGGGAAATGATGGGTGTGGGGGGGGGGCTAGTTGCCCTCCAATCAGTTTTGACTATTAAAAAGGGTACTAGCCCTTTGAATTTCCAATCGAACGAGCCTCTTTTGAAGTTTCTACGACAACGCCTTCTATAAAAACCTTATATGCCTCCGGGGCATAACTTTAAACCCTTGTCCTGAGGGTTGTGGGGGAGTGTCCTCCTCAAAAACATATTTTCTATCTGGAAATCAACTACTCTGAACAAAATGGCTATCTCAAAATTTTGATTGGATGTGTTTGGGGGAATGACTGGCGTGGGGGGGGGGGTTGCTAGTTTCCCTCCAATCACTTTCGACTATTAAAAAGGGCACTAGCCACCTCAAATTCCAATCGAATGAGCCCTTTTTGAAGTTTCTACGACAACTCCTTCGATACGAAGTGCCCGGCTATGGAGAGCCAAAAAAAAAAAAACACTTTGTTTCCGCATCATTCTTTACTTGATAATGATAATTTTGGAGAACACACTGCCTTTCCATGACAATAAAATAAAAGTTCAAAATAGGGATAAACTCCTTTTTAATAGACAGTGTATAGAAATTTACAAAAATACCAGATATTTCGGTCACATATACAGTGACCGTCATCAGTAGTAAAACTAATCTAAAACAATTTAAAACCAAATTTTATATACGAAATCAAATAAAACTTTAGTTTTACTACTGATGACGGTCACTGTATATGTGACCGAAATATCTCGTATTTTGTGAATTTCTATACACTGTCATTAAAAAGGATTTTATCCATATTTTGAACTTTTATTTTATCTTTAATAGTAATTTATGGTAATAAATAAAACCCAGCAATTTGTTTAATAGTAAATGATATTTGTAACTGCTGATCTTAAGTTTATTAAATAAAAAAACAAGTTTTTTTTTAACTGAAATTAAGGAACGACGTTAAAACTTAAAATGAACAGAAATTATTCCGTATATGAAAGGGGCTGTCCCCTCCTCAACGCCTCGCTCCTTTGCGCTAAAGTTTTTTATTGTTTAAAAAAATAGAGTTGTGAGAAAGTCAAACTTTAGCGTAAAGAGCAAGGCGTTAAGGAGGGGACAGCCCCTTTCATAGACGGAATAATTTCTGTTCGTTTTAAGTTTTAACGTCCTTCCTTGCTTTCAGTTAAAAAAACTTGTTTTTTTTATTTAATCTTTGAACGTTTTTGAATTAATGCAGGTTTTGATTTTGGCTCACCGTACATGAATAATTAAGACAAAATTTGCATATTAATTTTACTTTTATTTGGTTAAATGGCTATCTCAAAATTTTGATCGGGTGACTTTGGGAAAAAATGAGCCTGGGAGGGGGCCTAGTTGCCCTCCATTTTTTTGGTCACTTAAAAAGGGCACTACAACTTTTAATTTCCGTTCCAATGAGCCCTCCCATAATATTCTAGGACCACTGAGTCGATACGATCACTCCTGGAAAAAAAAAAAAAAAAAAAACAAATAAACACGCATCCGTGATCTTTCTTCTGGCAAAAAATGCAAAATTCCACATTTTTGTAGATAGGTGCTTGAAACCTCTACAGTAGGGTTTTCTTATACGCTGAATATGATGGTGTGATTTTCATTAAGGCTCTATAACTTTTAGGGGGTCTTTCTCCCTTTTTTCGAAAATCAGCCAAATTTTCTCAGGCACGTAACTTTTGATGGGCAAGACTAAACTTGATAAAACTTATATATTTGAAATCAACATTAAAATCTGATTCTTTTGATGTATCTATTGGTATCAAAATTCCGCTTTTTAGAGTTTCGGTTACCGTTTAGCCGGGTCGTTCCTTAATTACAGTTCATTACCACGAACTGTTTGAAAATGGCCTTTACTTTTCTACAAAAAACTTCTTTTTCGGAAAGTTTTTTTTTTAATAATATTTTTCAGTTTAGATACTGTTTTAATAGAAGATAATATCTTCTATTAAAAGGATTGCAACATACATTACTCAACACGTACTTTTATTTCTTTTTTTTGGGGGGGGGGGGAGATTTATCCCCGACTGAAAAAGGAACAGGCAAATCATTTGAAAACTAAAGGGAAATCATAAATTGTTTTGTGTATTAGGATTCGAACCCCTTTCCTCCACACCTTCCACAACTTCGAACTTTACGGGTATAAAAAATCTACTAGTAGGCTATAAAAGAGTTAAACTGCAGTCTTCAAAGCTCCGTTTTCGGGGCCCCCACATCCTACAAGGAGTTTGATACGGATTGCGTAGACTATCGTTTTGAGTACCTTGTTCAACACGGGTTTGGGTCTTCTCAGAACCCGAGTTCAACCATGCTATTCTGGCGCGTTGCAATTTTGAAGAACCCGTGTCCAACACTCTTGGAACTCGCAAGATTAAAACGCTTTTTGAGTTTGGCTGGGTTAAACACGAAGACCCTGAAAATTATTTTTATCTAACCCACTCAAAACAAGCTTCAAACCTGGTGCCTGAAAACAACTCAAGGTCAAACACGATAGTATCAAGGAGCTTGTAATTCGAACTTACTTGTGCAAATGTTGCAGTTTGGAGAAGGGAAGCATTGTAGAACACTATAAAGTAGTCAATCAAAGTTCGTGACGTCTGTCGAGAACTCCAGGCACAGTAGGTACTAAGAATGTTGAGTGTTACTGACACGATAGTTACAATTATCATCATCCAGCCAATACCTTCGAGTACTGACAATTCGTTATCCATCGCTCGCAAGTAATCTAAAAAAAGAAAAAAAAATATGAATCTAAAATTGAACACTCGCAACAATAATCTATTTATAACTCATTAAAAAAAGAAAATGGAGTAACAAAAAGAAAAGAAACCAACATTTCAAACAAGGAAAATGAGCAACCACAAAAAAATATTACACCAACCAAACAAGGGCACTGTGGGCAAGCAGATACTAGAAGTTTCCGTAGAAATGAGCCATGTAAAAATGAACTTCCCAAATATGACAATTTTTCAGTCATTAAATAGCTGTGCAATTTGAAAAACATATAATTTTGCACATTTCGAGATGGGGAGGGTCCAAACCTGTTACACGTCAGGATACTTAGGCGTATAACCAATCTCAGTTTGTCATCATTCGAGCTTGAGAGTTGCCCAGTAGGGTTACCCAAACCAGGGGCCCTTAGTTTGAGGGACTTTTTAATGGTTTTTCAAGTATGATTCTTAATAAAAACGAATAAATGTCTTAAAATTTGGTTTATGCCGAAGAATTTGTCAATCTAGAAATAAACTCTTGTTAAATAAAATTTCAAATAGGGATAAAATCCTTTTAATAGACAGCGTTTCACAAACAGTAATAGAAGTTCACAAAAATTACCAAATATTTCGGTCACTGCATATGTGACCGAAATATCTGGTATTTTTGTGAATTTCTATCACTGTTTGTGAAACACTGTCTATTAAAAGGATTTTATCCCTATTTGAACTTTTATTTATCGTCATGGCAAGGCAGTGTGGTCTCTGAAATTATCTAAACTCTTGTCATAGGCAGAGTAATAGCGCTGCCTAAGCAACGGACGATATGGGCACAATGTATTATTTATTTTTGGTTCTTGGTCTTAGACCAGGGCACTTCGTATCGAAGGAGTTGTCGTAGAAACTTCGAAAAGGGTTCATTTGATTGGAAATTAGAGTGGCTTGTGCTCTTTTTAATAGTCGAAAGTGATTGGAAGGCAACTAACACCCCTTCCACGCCCACCTTTTCCCCAAACACACCCAATCAAAATTTTGTGATTGCCATTTTGTTCAGCGCAGTTGATTTCCAGACAGAAATTATGTTTTTTAGGAGGACACTCCCCAACAGCCCTCAGGGCTAGGGTTGTAAGTTATGCCCTGGGGGCATATAAGGTTTTTATAGAAAGCTTTGTCGTAGAAACTTCAAACAGGGCTCATTCGATTGGAAATTCAAAGGGCTATTGCTCTTTGTAATAGTCGAAAGTGATTGAAGGGCAACTAACCCCTCTCTCAAGCCCACTTATTCCCCAAACACATACAATTAAAATTTTGAGATGGCTATTTTGTTCAACGGAGCTGAAAGTTCTGGAAAATAGGTCTTTGAGGATAAAAACCCCTCGTAGCCCTCAGAGCAAGGGTGTAAGCTATGCCCTGAGGGCATATACGGTTTTTTATACAAAGCCTTGTCGTAGAAACTTCAAAAAACGGCTCATTTGATTGGAAATTGAAATGTCTAGTGCCCTTTTAATAGTCAAAAGTGATTGGAGTGCAACTAACCCCCTGTCACTCCCACCTTTTCCCCAAACACATCCAATCAAAGTTTTCAGATGGCCATTTTGTTCAAAGTAGTTGAAAGGTCCGGAAACTATACCTAAGAGAGATGAAACTCCCCCCACAGCCCTCAGGGTAAGGGTTGTGTTATGCTTTGGGGTCATATAAGGATTTTATTAAAAGTTTTGTCGTAGAAACTTGACACCCCCCTCTCACGTCCACCTTTTCCCCAAACTCAACCAATCAAAATTTTCAGTTAGTCATTTTGTTCAACGTAGTTAAAAGTTTTAGAAATTAGGCCTTTGTGGATGATAACCCCTCAGAGCTCTTGGGGCAAGGGATGTAAGTTATGCCCTTGGGGCATATAAGGTTTCTATAGATAGTGGTGTTGTAGAAAATTCAAAAATGGCTCATTCGATTTGAAATTAGAAGGGTTTGTGCCCTTTTTAATAGTCGAAAGTGATTGGAGGATAACTAACGCCCCTCTCACACCCATCATTTCCCCAAACACATCCAATCAAAATTTTGAGATAGCCATTTTGTTCGACGTAGTTAAAAAGTATGGAAATCATGTTCTTGAGGATGACACTCCCCCCACAGCCCTCAGGGCAAGGGTTTTAAGTTATGCCCTGGGGGCATATAAGGTTTTTTATAGACAGCGTTGTAATATACACTTCAAAAATAAATCATTCGATTGGAAATTGAAACGGCTAGTACCCTTTTTAATAGTCGAAAGTGATTGGATGGTAAGTAACCCCCCTCTCACACCCACCATTTCTCCGAACACATCCAATCAAAATTTTGAGATAGTTATTTTGTTTAACGGAAATTATGTCTTTGAGGATGAAAACCCCTCACAGCCCTCAGGTCAAGGATTGTAAGTAATGCGTTGGGGCATATAAGGCGATTATAGAAATTGTTGTCATAGAAACTTCAAAAAGGGCTCATTTGATTGAAAATTAAAAAGGCTAGTGCCCTTTTTATTATTCGGAAGTGACTGGAGGGCATCTAATCCCCCCTCTGACGCCCACTATTTCCCCAAACAAATCCAATCAAAATTTTAAGATAGCCATTTCTTTTATTGTAGTTGAAAGTTCAGGATATTACGTCTTTGAGGATGACAACCCCCTCAGAGCCCCCAGGGCAAGGGTTGTGATTTATGCCCTGGGGGAATATAAGGTGTTCATAGAAAATGTTGTCGTAGAAACTAAAAAAGGGCTCATTCGAATGGAAATTAAAAGGTCTAGTGTCCCTTTTAATAGTCGAAAGTGATTGGAAGGCTTGACATTTTTATAATAAAGATTGATGTGGGTACAATGTATTATTATTTTTTTCTTTTTGTTTTTGTCTAGACCAAAGCACTTCGTATTGAAGGATTTGTCTTAGGAACTTCGAAAAGGGCTCATTCGATTGAAAATAGAAAGGGCTAATGCCCTTTTTAATAGTCGAAATTGATTGGAAGGCAACTAGTCCCCCTCCCACGCCCACCCTCCCATTTGCCCATTATGTTTAAAAACTAAATATTGCCTTAAGATTAAATCAAAATGCACTGTGTTAATGCTAACTCCAAATAAGGCATCTCAGCAGTATCCCAAGAACGACTTTGATATTATGTTCAAATTTTCGGGGCTACTTCTGCTCTTCAAATTTAACCAAATCAAGTGTATCCAAGCTTTCAAAGAAAGTAAACATTTTTTTTGCGAATGGTATCAAGCTTTCTATTTCAGATCAACTAGAGGAGGTACGAAACTAAATTAAACACTATTTGTGTCTAGATTTTTAAAAGGGTGTATGTTGTTAAAACTTGCTGAAAATTTGTCTCCAGCATACAAATAGCAGGCCAAACTATAAAGTCTTAAAAAAACGAAAAGGCCATGTCAATATAAAACGAACAGAAATTAATTTAAAAAACTTTTTCCACAAAATAAGTTTTTCAAAAGAAAGTAAAGAACACCATTTAACCAAAACTGAGCAAAAATAAAATCAAATTATCTACCAAGCGTGAAACTACCACAAATCAGCATCGAAAAATAAATGAAACCCAAAAGGAACAGAAATTACAATAAATAACCGAGTCAAACTCAAAACGATCAGAAATTAACATGAGTAGGGCTCAAAACCCCTGTGACTTCCCAAGGCCAGAACATAATTTCCACTTTGCTGAAAAAAAAACCACAAATGAATGTGCATTGTCAGTTTAATATACATATACTGATATTTATTAATCAAAATGTTAATATTATTTGATTTATTAAAGTTATAAAAGTAAAAACATTTACATTTTTTTGACGTGAATTGGATTTTGAGCTATTTAAGGATTTTATTTTTGAATTTAAGATACATTTTAAACTTAAGATCCACTCCTGAAAGTTTCATTCCCATAACCTAACTACTTTCTTAAGATAGCAAAAGTCCCTCCACCTAGAATTTTACCCTGTATTCACCAATTTTTCTCTTGTGTTTGGTATATAAGAGATGTAAGCAAAACCTAACTTTTTTAACCTTCTGTGTTTGTGATAAAACTGCTAACCTAGCCTATTTACCATAATTTATATTTTTCTTTTATGTAACTTTCCATTATGTTAAAGGTGCAGACTAGGGACCCCTGAAGAAAACAACACTTCTTATCCTGTATTATTCATTCAATTGTGCTGTAAAGTTGCTGCAATGCTGGTAGATTTGCTGGTAGAATGCTGGTCCCTAAGGGTACCAGAGATAGGCCTAGGCTATATACAAAACTCTGCTGATTTTTTGGCTTCCATTATCTTTTATGCTTATATATCATTGACAGTTTGTTCTTAACCAAACAGTTCGTGGTAAAGAACTCTAAGAAAGGAGCATTGCGGCTCAATAATAGCCGAAACCAAAATTTTTGAATTTTGATATCAAATTCCAAAAACGAAATTTTGATATAAATAGAAATATTAGAAGAATTGGCTTGTTATGTTGAGTCCAAATATATGAGATTCATTAAGTTTTGTTTTACCCATCGAAGGCTACGAGCCTGAGAAGATTTGTCTGATATTCGAAATAAGCGGGAAAGAACCTCTAAAAGTAAATGAATCTTAGTGAAAAACACACCATCAGGATCAACGTATCAAATAACTCTTATGTCGAGGTTTCAAGCTTCCGTCTTAAAAAACGTGGAATTTTGCACATTTTACCAAAAGAAAGATCACGGATATGTGTTTTTTTTTCCAGGGGTGATTGTATCAAACCAGTGATCCCAGAATATCAGGAGAGTACTCATTCAGATAGAAAATAATATTTTTAGTACCCTTTTTAAGTGACCAAAAAGATTGGAGGGCAGCTAGATCCCGACCCACGCATCTTTTTTGCCAATGTTGTATGATCAAACTTTTGAGATAGCCATTTTGTTCAACATAGTTGAAAGCTCCAATAACTATGCCTTTGGAGATAACATGACCCCCGAACCTTGCCCGTGGGGAAATGTCTTTAAGTTATGAAATTTGCCCATTGTTTGCGCATAGTATTTGTTCTTAGAAAGTATGCATGCATTATTTAAGTGGAGGGGGAAGGAAGGAAGGGGAAGGAGTGAAGTTTTCGGGGGGGGGGGAACTTTTCAGGGAAAATTTTGCACTGGGAAAATTTTCCAGAATTCTTATACGAAATTCTTTTTATTAGTCTTACTTTCTCTCTACCGACACAATTTTACATGTGAAGACATTAATGACAGTTGTCCGGGGTAAATTTTCCCCGGGATTGGATCGTCTACATGATCTTTCCATGGAGGGGGAGCCAGATTTCCCGGCATTATTTAAAAAAAGATCAGAAGTAAATTAAAAAGCAAGTTTTTTCAACTGAAAGTGAGGAGCGATATTAAAACTTAAAACGAGTAGAAATTATTATGTTTATGAGGGGGTTGCCCCTTCCTCAATACCTCGCTCTTTACGCTAAAGTTTGACTTTTTGTCCCAGATCTTCAAGAACAACTCCAAAAAAACAAGTTTTAGTTTACTAGAGCAATTAGAAGCTTATTTAAAAGAACTAAAAAACTTTAGCGTGAAGAGGCAGGTATTGAGAAGGGTGCAAATCCCCTCATATACGTAACAATTTCTGTTCATTGTAGGTTTTAGTGTTGCTCTCTATTTTCAGTTGAAAAAAGCTTTATTTTATTTAATGTCAAATAAAACCAATTTTGAAAACAAAACAAATTTAATCAGCTTAGTTCTGTATATAGCCTAATATACCATCACAGTGGGACTAGGATGCATCTGCAAGGGTAGTGATTGCTATACTTGGAATTTGCACTAAAAGAAAGAGCAATGGGTGTGTTTATCTTTTGGCTGCAAAGCTACATTTTCATCATTATTCTCAAACACTTCAACTTAAAAAACTGACAATTTCACTTTAGCCCAGAAACTTGGCCTGGCAATTTTTCACTTAAGAATGAACAGCAGCTGAAAATGTATTCTGCAATGATTGTAATGGATGCTACAAGTAAAACATTATGTAGATGCCTGCGACTTTCAGCGATTTTGATACAAAATAAGGATCAAATCCACTGTGTGTAAGAAATTTTTTGTGAAACCAATTGCTCTTTGTCATTGAAATTGAAGAATCTGCAGTAATTGGAAACTATCTCTTCACATGAGGACTGTAACTAGTGCTGTTGGCAAAATATGTATAAACATGTGACATTTCAAGATTTTCAGAGTAAAAAAAAGTTTTTCTGTATTTCAAAGACTAGTATAGATCAGTAGAGCACGCAAATTCACCTAAGCCTGTAAATACCAATAGAAAAGCTGAGATTCACCAAAAAATAAGTTTACGATGCATCAACTAGAAGGTATCACAAGCCTTTCCCATGTCTGCAAGGTTTTGACCAAAATGGAACTTCATTCACCTAATCAAGACAAGTTAGTTAATATGTTCTAGTCCTTAAACGTAATAATAATCCCCTAATTAAGCATTTTCGCTTAGTGGGAGGTATTTTGAGCTGACTGGTTTGTGGATGCAGTCCTTTAGATATCAGTGCATGCATGACAACAGGCACACTACCATTTTGCAAATTGTATCTTTTTACATTTTTATGTCAAAATGCGCATTCTATTCATGCAAATCGAAATTCACGTCTAAGGGGGAGTCACATCGCATCTTCAGAGCATGGGAGGCATAGGTGTCAGCCCTTGTCTTTTCTACAGAAGAACTAAATAAACAAAACAGTAAATTTTGACAGGGTTGGCTAATTTTGAGTAATTATGAATTTCATGATAGCGTATGTGTTCTAAAAAAGAAATGATGGAAACAGGAATATACAGAACTAGGCCCATTAGTAAACCCTATATTTTTGATTGAGTGGGGGGGGGGGGTAATCAACTTGGAAAAAAATCTAAAATATTGGATAAAATATGACATGTTGTTAAGTATTTTTATTATAGAAAGCCCAGACCTCCCGAGTTTCAAGGCTTATGGGGTGTATAGTTCCTCCCTATAATTTCTACTACCCAAGCTGTATAGATTTTTATAACTTGAAATTTTTACTGCAGTAGCTAAAGGTATTCCAAATTTTGGAACATCCTGATAGTTTCTTAGAGTAAACTTTGGGGTGCTTCCTTTTCGAGGGAGGCAGTAAATGAACCGAATATTCATTTTTCACTGCAGGTCCGCTTCAATCCTCCTATGATGAATAAGAAAATATGTAGACAAACCTAAGGGTCGAACGTCAATGCTGCATTATTTGTCTGGAAATTCAGATGAGTCTGATTCAAAAGCAGTTGGTTTCACAATCCTCAACGCGTTTACAAGGCCCAGACTTGAGATTGAAAATAGAAATACTTGTATTCCAAATGCTGAATCTGAAATCCTTGCTGAACGTATAGTGTATGTGAAGTTAACTGAAGCTCAGGAAATTACAAAACACCCTGCTGCTAAACAAAGAAGTAGTCAGGTTAAGAGAAAAACAGAGGTAGCTAACAGCTGCAATTCAACAGAGGTAGCTAATTCTGTTGAAGAAAAATATGCAAATGCTAGTGTTAGGACGTTTTTGAAGGACGGTTCTTCTGTTGTAAAGAGTTCTAGTACAAACATTTTGTCTCCATCTCTTTTGTTACATTTGCCATTCGTTTGCCCTTTGCTCAGCTGCCGCGTGATTTAGCGATGATATGAAATTGCATTATATGTTCCTTGGTTACATTTTACCAGTGGTGAATGGACTTAATATAGAGAATCAAAGTGCATAGGTACGAGTTCATTTACTTCTTAATAAGGTGGAAAGCTGCTTGAAGGAAATAATGTAAAATTTCATCAAAGCAGATGTTTTAGCTTGCGCTTTCCCATTTACAATAGACGTTACAACGCCAGATAACCTGCAAAACTTCAAAGACATGTATTTTGAAGTAAAATTTGAAGCACATGTCAGTAAGATAAGGGAAAATCTTGAACACCAAATATTGAACAATGTACAGTTTAAATTGGTCAAGTTCTATCAAAAGTTATGTTTGCAAATTGAATCAATGCCAGTGATCCTCTTCTGAACCAGCTCAAATGTGTCAATCCGACAATTGCCATTTCTGGTACGATTCCTTCTATTGCTTTGGTATACAGTAGATTTTCTGGAACTTTAAATTTTGATGAAGAATTGATCAACACCGAGTGGAGAATGCTTCCGTGTGTTGATGACAAAAAAAAAATCAAGCTAGAACCTGCGTGGTTTTGGTAATTTTTTAGGGGTTTGTAAGGACAGCGGTGGAAATTTGTTGTTCCAGACCCTCCCCAGGTTTATGGCAGTATTGATATCCCTGCCTCACTCCAGTGCCTAGGAAGAGAGACAGTTTTCTCTGCTGAAGCTAATTAAGAGCCCACTAAGAAACAAGCTGGACCCCAGCACCATTTCGTCTCTCGTGCATGTGCATAGGTTAGTTCTAGATGCATTCTGGGACATACCTCATGCACTTGTGTCAAAGGCAAAAAAGTGGAAGAAAACGGAAGTTCAAGAAGATTAATAATCAAAACTCATTTAAATCAATCATTTGTTTTTATAATTTAATGAAATCATAATGTTTTGTTGTCTAAAAATACGAAAAATCCTATTTGTTTATTTTTCATTTAAGTTTAGAAGTTAGTATAATTTTTTGCTTTCAGTTCAAAAACAAGCTGAAAAATCACATTTTATTCTCAAGTTGTTAAATAAATGAAGAAGTAGGAAAGATAATAGACATAAGTCACGCCCTTTTTCACGTCCACATTAAACCGTGTGTTCTTCCGTGAAAAAGAAGCGACATATAC
>JAQQPU010002709.1:55062-65106 GCA_029168905.1 Artemia sp. Kazakhstan ARC1039
CGCCTCTAGACGCAAAATGTTGTACTACTTAATCGCTCCGAGCCAAAGTACTTCTGCTCCGGCCAACAATTATGCTAGAGCCTGATTCAGGCGACGAGTGACCGGGATGAATTGTGTAACTACGATTTTTAGTTGCCAGGTTCGCATAGGCATACAAAGGGTCACTTTTTTGTGTGGAGAGGATAGGTTTTGTCAGTACTTGTTCCGTAGGTGATTATACTTTGGTGTGAAAGGACAAGAAAGATTTAAGGAATTTTTTGTATAAATTCATAATTTAGAATATTTTGTTATTTGGATATCCCTCTATTTTAAAACCGAGACAGATTTTCTAGCTAAAAAGAAATGATAGGAATTTAGAAATGATAACTCTCCAAAGTTTCCACCTGAATCTTCATCAAATCTTAAATATTTGGGACTTTAGTTCCAACTCATACAAAAACATAACACCCTATACTTCCCACATGTCTCTATGGCAGGGAATGAAGGCAAAAAGAAAAAAAAAATCAAACTAAAGAGGAAAATGAAAATGACGGGCAGCCGGAATTGAGTTGAGTTGAGTTAAGGCTGTATGAGTCCCTCAAGCCAATCATTTTACCTAAACCTGAGAGAGGGGAGGGGACAAACTCTTAATCTTCAAAAATTGACATGGCTGAAAACAAAAGACTGACACTTGTCACCTAAAACTCTGCAGCAAGGGAAAATACATGCCAAAAACTTGGACTGCAATTGAGGCCAAAGGCAACATTTTTCTGTATTCCATCTCTTTTTTGGAGTTTTGGAACAAAATAATCATAAAATATACTGTAGGCAAAGAATGATTTTTAAACTTATTTCTTCTTTGTCTTGGAAGTCTAAAAATCTACAACTTCTGGGAGTGACCATTTAGAATAGCTCTGTGAACTGTAATTAGCTCTGTGAACAAAATCCGTATGAATGTGAGATTTTAAAGTGGCTTGGTATAAAAAATGCTTTTCTTTCTTCTAGTGGCTACCAGAGACGAGCAACATGTATAAATTCATCCAAATATGTAAATACCAATAGTAAGTATAAATTCACATAAAAATAGGTATTAAAATGCAACAATATAAAATAAAAATGCTTAGCTACAAAAATTACTTAACAGATAATATCCCTATTTGGTACACTAAAGTCTTCACTGCCAATTTACCTTTTGGTGATTTTTTTGGTGAGAGAAAATGGTGATTTATTCCCTTTAGTGATAACCCTGATTACGGAGCTAATAACCTCCGTAAAAATTATGCCTATGAATAGTAGTAAAGTCTTACTAGAAACACATATTTTGTTTTTTGGGTCTAAAAGTAAGTAACAATAATTTCAAGAGCATTGCAAAATAAATTAGAATTACTTATAGGGATTTTTATAAATAATTGAAGATGCAAAATTGATCTAAGAAAGTTATTGACATTTAATAACAATCAATCAAGGAACGATTGCCCAAGAGGAAAAAAATTAGCTAGGAAGCAAGGGAGAAAAACATGAAAAAATGGATGTAAAGACACAGGAAGACCATTGCGAGGGACAGGGGTATTGGGGAAAACAGAAATAAAATTAGGAGACATTACCCTTCGAAACGTTGTATTTCAGTTGTTCAGGAGGGACGGGTCTAATGCTAGTGACTCCAATTTTTGACGCCTGCTTGATTGGTGTCACTTTATTCACTTCTTCCACAGTGTTTACCGCTGAAGTTGTTGCTGATGGAAATTCTATACCTTTGAATCTGGTGGTAAAAATTAACCTTTCACAAAGTTGTATGAACAAAACCTAATATTACCTTCCTTCGATATCCTCAAATGTGGAATAACTGACTGAAACTCGGATAACCTTACCGTGCTTCAGATTAATACGAAGCATCTCTAAGTAAAAGGTTTCGGAACGCAGTAATTGAGCATTATCGGCTGTCAAAAGTAATTAGGCGGATTAAAAAAAGACGGATTTACTATCCTTAATTGACCTAGCAGAATGACACGGGGCTAATCCAGGAAACACCTGCGTTAAAAAACATTGCTCTATCAAAGGAATAATATGAAGGTCTCCAAATACGCAATTTCCTTGACATTGTTTATAGGTCAAGCTAACTGATTTCCGCAAGCGTGGAAATCTACACTTTCAGAAGTCAGGGCTCTTTTTTAGCTACGAGAGGAGCCCACACTTCCTACAATGCAGTCATAGTTCAACATAGTCTACTAAGCTAAAATCCGATCATTGGATGGGAATTCGAGAGCTTCGAGTCCCAAATGATAACCCCAAAAAGAGGGTACTGATTCCTCGTAAATTCTTTTCTGCTACCAAACCTTCAGCTTATATTTTATTTCAGTAAGCGATAAAGAATATTTAAAGTTAGGAATTTAGACTACCTTGATTATACTCATATTCAAAATTCAAAGGGTATATTTGTACGGGAAAGAACAGATACATTGTTTTGAACACGGGCACGTAGCCAGGATTTTATTCATGGTTTCGTATAGTTTTTAGGGGAGGCTCTTTGAAACTTTTTCTATAGCCAGGTCCGTATCCAGGTTTTTTTTCTGGGGGGGGACGATTTTTTCAGGGGGGGGGGGGTAAAAAAAAACTTAAAAATGCATCAAAGATTTGTTTATATTCATTTTTGTTACGTTTTTACGAGTCGGAAAACATTTCGTGGGGGGAGGTTCAATCCCCATGACCCCCCCCCCCCTATGGATATGGCCTTGTCTATAGTCATTGTATAAATAAGAAATAGATTCTTAGGCGTGATTTTTTACATTTTGGAAAGGGGAGACGACTGAACTTTTGAGCTGTACTCTCTTTTTGCACTACCTAAAGAATAATAGCGGTGTACCAGTTTGAGACCATACGCTTCAAATCAATCTGACTGACCAGCAAAGTTACGATCATTAAACCTTTCTAAGGCCATAACGTGTAGAGTAGGATTTATTCAGACTTCGTTGTGTTGACACCATAGTTTTTTTTTTCGGATATAACCTTGCTCAACCTGTGAAATATCCCCGTGGACTTCTCATTTTGGATTTATTTTTATGAGCGGATTAATGTTTTGCTGGCTATTTCAAATTCCCCTGCGACAGAAAATCGTAGGTGAATATTTATGCAATAGTGGATAGAGATTGGTGCTAAAGAAATCTAACTACTTTTGGACTTAAATTTATTTATTACTTAAATGGATGAATGTGGTATATATTCAATATATTCACCATTATGATGTAGCTTGTGCAGTGCTAAACTTTGTTCAGCCAAATTTCCATGAGGAGGTGGATAGTGAAATTATTGCCAAACATGCGGCTGACTTTTTTGATGAAAAATCTATTATGATAGCTAAAACTGACCTATGGTCTCGAGTGTTCGTGGGCGAACGTGTGCCTCGATGGCAAGGTAATCTAGCTAATTACCGTTACATAAAGGATATAATTGAGGCCTTTCAAAAATGTGAGTCTGATGATTTTGTTTTGCCTACTTACGTGATTATTTTGCCTACCGAGGTTCCTGTCATATCAGCCGTTGCATATTGAAGCCTCGCAGCAAGGCTTCTATACATTGACTCCAAACTCAAGCAAATCCGTGAGAAAATTGTGTCTTATGATCTAAACTTCCCGCCCCTTAGCGGCCCCAGGTCCCAGCCCATCGTTGATAAGCATGCCATTATTGTCATTTCAAAAGTTCCATCCCACCTAAATAATCCTGCAAAACGCCGCGAAGTGATTGTGCTTATACCTGGTCATGAAAGTATTCATTGATTGATGAGTTGGTGAGACTGCTGCCAAGGACTTCTGCGATTCTGTTCCCTCTGTAATGAGCAACTATGACGTCAAAGTAAATGAAGCAAAATGTATCGGTATTACGAAACGTTTATCAAATGACTTTGACCAGGGCATGCTAATTGGCTGCGGCGATATTAAGGATCCAAAACGAATTGGCAATTCTTTTGCTGCTAAATTGTTTTTCGAAAATGCAATTGCTCTTGATAATGCGCTGAAGCTTGGCGTGAAAGTTGGTTATGAAATTTACCGAGTTCATGATTTCCAGTGTCCACCTAGGTGCTGTTATAATTGCCAATCGCCTAATCACCCAAAGACCACTTGTGATAATCCTAAGCCTTGCTCCCGCTGTGCAGGAGAGATTGAATCGTCGCGGGATTCCCCGTGCCAGGCTACCCCCTAAATGTGCTAATTGTCATGGCAATCATGTTTCATTTTCTCTTAAATGCCGAATCCTTCGTAGTGCTGTAGCTAAACGTTCTAGTCAGCTAAGAAAATGACTATTAAAATCGAACTTTCTATATGCTCATTCAACATTAACGGAACGAAGGATAAGGATTATTATTTGAACCAGAAATTATCTATTTTCAACATTTTGTTTCTACAAGAACACCTCTTGCCCATGGTGAGTTTGAACTCCCTTCGCAGGAGTAAAGAAATTTTGGTTTTCGCTAGAAGTGCCCGCAACACTTCAGGGATATCTTCAGGCGGGCTTGCCTTCATATTAACACAGATACTAGTCTCGCTATCCCCCGTGTGTTATCGTGAATGTTATTATTTCATTGCAATCCGTTTTGCTAACCTAGTTCTAATTAATGTGTACCTCCCTTATGACCAAAGATCCGTTTCCTCTCTAACAAAGTATACTAAAGCATGTGCATCGCTAAAGACCCTTCTTGTTAGTGTTGAGAGTAATGGATTGGATTGGATCCTGTTAGCGATACGAACTATGATATAAATTCTAACTTAGCACGGACTGATTTATTTTTGGACTAGCTACCTAATGGCTGTCGAATTTTAGATAAAGATGTATCCCATTCATACGTACATAATAGGGGTTTATTGTCTGATATTGATCATTGTGTTGTTTCTTCTGGTGTTTCTATTAGCGATATTCACATTGACCAGGAGGAACGTGATTACGACCATCTGCCGCTTTCAGTCACTGTCACCATCAATACGACTCGGGCTGAACAGACCTTATGTACTAATTACCAAAAGTGGATAACCAAAAGAGACTGGGATAAATCGGATTGGCCTCTCTATCGATCAATCCTTGCTCTTCTTTTGTCTACGATTAAGGTTCCTTTTAATTTATTATGTACCAGTGTTATATCCCCTCATGCTCGAGTTCAGCTCAATTTATATTACACCAGATTGTACCCTGCCTGAAAAAAAAGCTCTAGAAGTGGCAGTCCCGCTTCGCCGTTTTAAGCTTAAGACTAGAAGTTCAATATGGAAATCTGACCCTGGTTGAAAAATTGTAAAAAACCGTGCAAAATTGTGGCTTAGAATTTGGGTAGCATGTGACCTCCCTTCAAGGGGTCACCTTTTTGACATTAAACAGAAAACGAAGTTGGAATTTAAACGTTATCTTCGTAAAGTAAGGTACAATGGTGTGGAATTTCCGAAGACCTCTAGTCAGTGGAAACAAGTGATTAGTGTTGCGAAATCTGATTCACCTCCTACTGCCGACCAGGTCCCTAATACCTCTTGGATTAATCATTGTAATAAGATTTTTAATATTATGAATTATGCGGTTCACCCTCAGTTTGCTAGCCTCTGTTCTTATGTATTACCTGCGAGAATTTCCCATGGCCATGTGCCTCCCGTTTCTGCTGACCGCGCGATTCGTTGTGTTAAGAATTTAAATCTAAATCGTGTGATATTGATGGTATTAGTGTTTTTCACCTTCATATTGATTCGAAAGAATTGATTTATCATTTGTAGATATTATATCAAATTTATTTATGTACGTCATTGGTGTCTGATTCTTTTTTCTGCGGGAATGTCACTTCGATTCTTAAACGTGGGAAAGAGTAGAAAGGGAGGTGCTACTCGTGACATTACCACGTGGTTTATGGTTTTCTCACTGAGAATGAAAAAACAGGAATTTTCTCACTTGGAAAAACAGGAATTTTCTCACTTTGATGGATGTTTCAAGGTCGATTTATTTGCTGTTGTTTGTCCAGGTGTAATGACATTGGGGTGATTTACATAATCGATGGGGGAATTATTGGTTCACGAAGGGGGAATTAAGAAACAAACATGGCTTCATTGTTGTTTGGCTAGCCTAACCTGAGAAATTGATTTACATAATCGGCGGGGAAATTATTGATTCACGAAGGGGGAAATAAGAAACATTATGGTTTCTTTGATCTTTAGGCTAACCTAACCTGAGAACTTGATTTACATAATCGGCGGGGCAATTATTGATTCACGAAGGAAGAATTAAGAAACATTATGGTTTCTTTAATCTTTAGGCCTGAGGGATTTATTTGTTATTGTTGTTTTGGACAAGTGCATGCTAGGGATGTATGTCAAGGTGTCCTGGAATAGGAAACCGGAAGTTCTTTGATCTTTAGGCGAACCTAACCTGAGAAATTGATTTACAAAATCGGCGGGGAATGTATTGATTCACGAAGGGGGAATTAAGAAACATTATGGTTTCTTTGATCTTTAGGCTAACCTAACCTGAGAAATTGATTTACATAATCTGCGGGGGAATTATTGGTTCACGAAAGGGGAATTAAGAAACAAACATTATGGCTTCTTTAATCTTAGGTCTGAGGGATAAACGTTCTTTAGGTCAGAGAGAAAAATTAATATTCTATTTTTAAATAGGGCTTCATTGATCTTTAGTGTCAGGAATTAGAAATGAAATCACTTGTTATCTTGGAATTATGCGGGAGTCTAAAGAGATAGAAATTCAATTTTTAAATACGGCTTCACTGAGCTTTAAGTCGGAGAGATAAATTGATATTCTATCGAAACCTTAATAGTGTAGCTAGGAACATTTATGAGATGAAGAGATTAACGTAGGAAAGGGTTTCCTAGAAATTTGAAATGTGTCAGCGCAGAGATGCCAAAAACAAAAGGAACACGCTGAAATTACGTTTAGGGATTATTTTGGCGAAACCGTTTTAGACAGGTTATGGAATTATTTCGGCGAAACAGTTAGAGACATTTTAAAAGATGATTTAAAAGATGATTTTAGAAGAGGTTTTGAGTGTGGTCGTTATAATACACAAGTACCATTTGAACAGTGTTGTGAGGTCCCCTACCACAACCCCAAAGGGTTCCGATCCCCTCACCCGAACCCCGAAGGAACCCCCCGGTCCTCAAAGGTTCTCCGGATTCCCAAAGGGCCCCCGGCGCCCCAAAGGCTCCTGAGCCACCATTTTAATACTTTTTTAAGGCTTTATTATATCTTTTCAGAACAAATTATTATTTTAGGGAATTATTTCGGCGAAACAATTAGAGACATTTTAAAAGATGATTTTTGAAGAGATTTTAGAAGAAGATTTGAGGCTGAAACTCTGAGGTCGTTATAATACATAAGTTCCATTTGAACAGTGTCGTGAGGTCCTCTACCCCAACCCCAAAGGGTTCCGATCCCCCCACCCCAACCCCGAAGGAAGCGCCCGGTCCTCAAAGGTCCCTCCAAGCTCCCAAAGGACCACCCGGCCCTCAAGGGTCCCACAGACCCTCAAAGGCTCTCCCCGAGCCCCGTCTTTCGTTGATGTGTGTTGTCTGAAACTTATGATTTGGGATATGTAAATTACTATTTCGGACTTTTCTGAGCTAGATTTCTTAGTCTTTCGTTAGTGTGTGTTGTCTGAAACCTATGATTTGGGATGGATGGATTGCAATTTTTGACTTTTCTGAGCTGGATTTCTGAGCCGTTCATAGGTATGTGCTGTCAGAAAATTATGATTTGGGATGTGTAGTTTGCAAGTTGGACTTTTCAGAGCTATGATTCTTAGTCTCTCATAGGCGTTTGTTGTCTGAAACTTCTAGTTTGGGATGAATAGTTTGCTATTTCAGGCTTTTCTGAGCTAAGGTTTCCTAGTATTTCGTAGGTGAATCTTGTCTGAAACTTATGATTTGGGATATGTAAATTACTATTTCGGGCTTTTCTAAGCTAGATTTCTTAGTCTTTCGTTGGTGTGTGTCGTCTGAAACCTATGATTTGGGATGGGTGGATTGCTATTTTTGACTTTTCTGAGCTGGATTTCTTAGCCGTTCATAGGTGTGTGTTGTCTGAAACTTATGATTTGGGATGGTTAATTTGCTATTTTTGACTTTTCTGAGCTAGGTTTCTTAGCCTTTCATATGTTTGTGCTGTCAGAAAATTATGATTTGGGATTTGTAGTTTGATTTTTTGACTTTTCAGAGGTAGGATTCTTAGTCCCTCATAGGTGTCTGTTGTCTGAAGCCTATAGTTTGGGATGAGTAGTTTGCTATTTCAGGCTTTTCATAGCCAGATTTCTTAGTATTTCGTAGGTGTGTGTTGTCTGAAACCTATGATTTGGATTGTCTGGGTTGCTATTTTTTGACTTTTCATAGCCAGATTTCTTAGTCTTTCGTAGGTGTGTGTTGTCTGAAACCTATGATTTTGATTGTGTGGATTGCTATTTTTTGACTTTTCTGAGCTGGATTTCATAGCCTTTCGTAGGGATGTGTTGACTGAAACCTATGATTTGGGATGAGCGGTTTGCTTTTTGGACTTTTCAGAGCTGGATTTCTTAGCCGTTCATAGGTGAGTGTTGTCTGAAACCTATGATTTGGGATGGTTAATTTGCTATTTTTGACTTTTCTGAGCTAGGTTTCTTAGCCTTTCATAGGTGTGTGTTGTCAGAAAATTATGATTTGGGATGTGTAGTTTGCTATTTCAGGCTTTTCTGAGCTAAGGTTTCCTAGTATTTCGTAGGTGAATGTTGTCTGAAACCAATAGTTTGGGATGAGTAGTTTGATATTTCAGGCTTTTATGAGCTAGGTTTCTTAGCCTTTCGTAGGTGTGTGTTGACTGAAACTTATGATTTGGGATATGTAATTTGCTATTTCCGACTTTTCATAACCAGATTTCTTAGTCTTTCGTAGGTGTGCGGTGTCTGAAACCTATGATTTGGGATGTGTGGGTTGCTATTTTTTTGCTTTTCTGAGCTGGATTTCATAGCCTTTCGTAGGTGTGTGTTGACTGAAACCTATGATTTGGGATGGTTAATTTGGTATTTTTGACTTTTCTGAGCTAGATTTCTTAGCCTTTCATAGGTGTGTGCATTCAGAAAATTATGATTTGGGAGGTGTAGTTTGCTTTTTGGACTTTTCAGAGCTAGGATTCTTAGTCACTCATAGGTGTTTGTTGTCTGAAACTTCGAGTTTGGGATGAGTAGTTGGATATTTCAGACTTTTCTGAGCTAAGGTTTCTTAGTATTTCGTAGGTGAATGTTGTCTGAAACTTATGATTTGGGATATGTAAATTACTATTTCGGGCTTTTCTGAGTTTGATTTCTTAGTCTTTCATAGGTGTGTGGTGTCTGAAACCTATTATTTGGGATGAGTGGTTTGCTTTTTGGACTTTTCTGAGCTGGATTTCTGAGCCTTTCGTAGGTGTGTGTTGACTGAAACCTATGATTTGGGATGTGTAGTTTGCTATTTTTGACTTTTCTGAGCTAGGTTTCTTAGCCTTTCATAGGTATGTGTTGTCAGAAAATTATGATTTGGGATGTGTAGTTTGCTATTTCAGGCTTTTCTGAGCTAAGGTTTCCTAGTATTTCGTAGGTGAATGTTGTCTGAAACCAATAGTTTGGGATGAGTAGTTTGCTATTTTTGACTTTTCTGAGCTAGGTTTCTTAGTTTTTCGTTGGTGTGTGTTGACTGAAACCTATGATTTGGGATATGTAGTTTGCTATTTTTGACTTTTCTGAGCTGGATTTATTAGCCTTTCATAGGTGTGTGTTGACTGAAACCTATGATTGAGATGAGTGGTTTGCTATTTTTGTCTTTTCTGAGCTAGATTTCTTAGCTTTTCATAGGTATGTGTTGTCAGAAAATTAAGATTTGGGATGTGTAGTTTGCTATTTGGACTTTTCAGAGCTATGATTCTTAGTCCATCATAGGCGTTTGTTGTCTGAAACTTCTAGTTTGGTATGAGTAGTTTGCTATTTCAGGCTTTTCTGAGCTAAGGTTTCTTAGTCTTTCATAGGTGAATGTTCTCTGAAACCTATGATTTGGGATATGTAAATTACTATTTCGGGCTTTTCTAAGCTAG
>JAQQPU010002710.1:3677-16113 GCA_029168905.1 Artemia sp. Kazakhstan ARC1039
CCCCCCAATTCTGAATCTGAATCTCAATATGTGCTCGAATTTGGTCAATATAGCTATGGAGAACATTCACTGGATCTGTTAAAATGTCAATCACGTTTTCTTCAGGAGGATTAAAATCTACCCTATATGTTTGTAAGTGACTTAGAGCAGACTCTAACAAATAAAATTCACGTAGTTCCGGGGATATGACACTATTTTCATGTCCTGCACCTATTTGCACAGGAACCAATTCACTAATTATAAAACTATCGTCAAAAATATCCCCGGAAAAATTAGATCCAACAATTTGCATTGTTGTATTACTACTACTACTACTACTACTATTACTAACACTAGGTGTATCATTAAGCGGAATGGTGGGAGTGACATAGAATTGTCAATAACACCATCCCCCGTCTGTTCAATTGCAATGGTTGGAGATGGCATAAAGTCCCCTAGGCTAGTTAGCATGTCTTCCAGTGTGTTTGGGGACAATTGATCGAGCCAGCCTGTATTGTCTGGTGACGTAATTTCTATATGAGGACCCGGTTCAGTTGCACTACTAACATCACCTAAATGCTCACGCATGAATCTATCTACCCATTCTGGATGATGTATGAATCTATCTACCCATTCTACTCATATCAAAGTCACAAGTTAAATCATCTACGCTAGCCATATTCCCAAAAACATCATTAAGAAAACCTCTATGTCATTCCATATTGTCTAGAACTAATGAAGGTTCGTCTCTAAACTCCATTGGTGGTGTTAGAACTGGTTCAGTAAATGCTGATGTTTCATCACCCAATGGCGGTGCCCTTTCATTAATCTATAAAAAAGGAGCTTATTTTTTATGTGAAATAACCATTAGTTTTATAAAGTTAATAAACTATGTCAATTTTTCATAGTCATTGTCCCACCACCTGCACAATTAAAAGAAAAAAAAGTTACATTGGCATATGTCTTTCATAATGACAACTGAACATGTTAAAAATATATTTGGTTTAGTCAGGAAAATGAAGTCTTATTCTTAGAGGATAAGTTAGAACAAGAGAATGATATATAAAACTAATGGTTTTATTCGAAAAAAAATATAATTTTCAGAATGAAAATGCAAAATAGGGATCCAACTCTAGTGCCTGTCCCTCTTGATTGTAATTCTCAATAAAACCCGACCATCGTTCAACCGAGGCAGTATGTTCTATGAAGCATTGCTCTTCAGCCTCGGTTAATGGGCATGCATCCCATACATTGGTTGCTGGTGTTGGTGTAACTTTCTCCCTTTTCTCGACAATCCGAATTTTCCTATGTCGCTTGGCGACGGATTTGATTGAAGTGCTGGTAGCAGTAAACCTGGACTAAATAAATCATTGTATGAGAAGAACTTTTTTCTCCTTCCATATCAACAATTAAAGTGCCCCCCCCCCCGGAATTAAAGTGTCTTTCGTAACGCCTCCATTTCGATTTCTCCCTGCACGAACAAGAAAGTAATAAATTTTGATTTTGCCCGTGATTACACACATAATACTGCCGTAAAATTTGCCCTGAGAACCCCGATGGCGACTCTTGCAACAACTATGATTATTAACTGAATAAGATAATAATGAAAATAATTAGTGCAATTTGTGCTTCACTAATCATAACAATTGTTTTTACTAAATTCATGGAGATTGAATTTCTGGTTGTTAACGCATAATTCCTGACAAAAGTTTTGATTAATGAATATCAGCTTGCTTTTGATAGTAAGCAATGTTTTGTTTCTTCGTGATTGAAACCTATTGAGAGTGGTTTTACTAGTTCCACAGGACACAATTTTTCTTCTGAAAGGAAAAGTTTTTTAAATTTACAAACGATTTAAGAATTAAAGCTTAGGTAAATAGCTACTTCACTTTTTTGAGTGTGTTTCGTTTAACAGACAAGTACCCAGTATTTCATTTTGTCAGTGGTGCCGCGTTGAACTTTAGAAATAGGAGCTAATTAGTTAACACAAAAATTTAAACATTAAAAATCGGTTGAATATCGAAGACGAATATTCAAAAAAAGTTACTTATTGTTCTAATTGAACCATCCATGTGTTTCAGACGTCGTTCATAAAGAATTAATTAAAAACACTTTTTCTAAAAAATAAGTTTTTCAAAGAAAACTCAAGCATAGATGAAGCTGACAGGCCTATAAAATTGTAACACCCAGAAGGCTCCTGTATCTCATTATCCCAAATATATGCATGCTAATTCAGTTATATTGTGCCGCAAATTTTTACACGTCAATCGCGAAATAGCATTATTCACCGCAAGCATATAAGGAGTCGATTTACTAAATTATTAAAATATTTTCAGAATATCTATTTAAACTTACGTCGAAAATCACAGCTAGCTCGCCAGATTCCTTCTCTCCTTCGGAATGTCGAGCAAGGCGAATTACAGTTGGTCTGATTGCATTCAATGATTCGATTAATCCTGTCTCGGCGTTATCCTGAGCTTTATCCAATTTTGCACATTTTTGCTGCGATGGCTGATCAACAGCATTCTAAAATAAAAATCATTTTCAGTATTCAAACTATTTAGCTTATGAGAGGGCACTGCCCCTTCAATACCACAGTACCAAACTCCCAAAAGTTGAAAATATGACACAATTTAATTAGCTAGTTAAATTCTTACTTATTCAGAATATTAATGGGGGGCACTGGGCCTTTCAATTCCAGAGTACCAAACACAAAAAGTTCACAATTATAGATCTTTTTTTTATGCAAAGCTTTTAAAACTTTATATACCTAAATTGCGAAATAGTTAAAATCACAGAAAAAAGGAAGAAAGAAGACTCCTAGACATAACCTAAACCAAAAAATTATTAAGTATATGAAGGGGGTCACCCTCTAGTCAATATCTCACCCCTTTATGCTAAAGTTTTTTTTAGCACTTTCAAAAGAGGTATCTATTCTAATTAACCGGCCTTTGTGATTCAAGAGGTCGTGATTTGAACAAAATTCGAACTTTAGCGTAAAGAGCGAGGTATTGACTAGGGGTAAACTCCTCAATACATGTGATAAAAACATATAAGTATAGAAGTTTCGTTATGTAAGTTAATTCGTAACTGACTGCCCTGTTTTGAATATTTACCGAAATTTGAAGAAAAAAAACAGGGACTTTTTAATTAGAATAGGAAGCTTTTTTGAAAGTGCTAACAGCTTTAGCGTAAAGAGCATGATATTGAGGAGGGGGTGACCCTTCATATCCGGATTAAATCTGCCGAAACTAATATGCAAATTCTATTTTAATTTTTCATATACAATGAGCCAAAATCGAAGTGAACCTGCCTCTCTTTTTTTTTGAATATTTACTAAAATTGAAACACATGGACTGTTTAATTAACATAGGAAGCTTTTTAAAAGAGCTAACAGCAGTGTGAAAAAAAGCGTAAGTAAGGAAAGTAAAGGAAATTCTTCCTTAACTTAAAAATGGATTTCTTTTTTTTGTTATAATATAAGAAAATTTTACTCACCAGAAGTCGCTTAGAAGATTCCATATCACTATCAATGTAAATGATCGTAAAATATAGATATCGACAGAACGAATGAAGTATTCAAACTGTATAAAATTATAATTTGAAACTTGATTTTATACTAAAAAAAACTGACTTTATTAACACCTAAACAAGACACACTGGTTTTCTGACACGGATTTACCCTAAAAGGCATGTATACCATATATATTATGAAGTAGAAATCTAGTCTACATAAATTATGCAAGAAACTTGTCCTTCATAACATATTACGCAATTCCCAACTAGCACAAGATGGACCAGAAGTATAATGCCATGTGAGGGAGTTCTGAATCTCTTTGGAAAGGTGAAGAGGCGCGAGAGAATAACATGGAGATTCCTATATGTCCCGGCAAATAGCATGGAGATTCCTATATGTCCCGGCAAATTCAATATTAGCATACTACTCACCTCTTGAACCAGAATCACACAAAAAAATTTAGTCTATACGATTTGCGAAACAAAGTGAGACCTTTGTCCATTCATTACCCTTCCCACTTCCAGCGTTTAAGAAAAAGGTAGGCATCTTGCACAATGAATCAAAATCCGTTGAGTGACAAATTTTCAATCGGTGTCGTTGAAGGCACAAAGAAGGTGCGTGGCTCCTCGAAGATCCCTTCCACTCTCAATGGTAACTTTTATTAGTAAACCAGGCATAGTGACTCCCGTGTGAAGCGGAGTCACTCAGAGTAAACGATCCGGCTGATCAAAGGCAGAAAGTAGACCCCTAACCACTCCAAGACAATTTCCCATCTCAGAAAAGTGCGAATTCTCCCCACCTGGGTTATGATCAAGGCCGTATCCAGAGGAGGATCAGGGGGCTTGACCCCCTCCCCCCAAAAATGTTTACCTGACTTATAAAAACGTAACACAAATGCATATAAACAAATTTTGATGGTTTTTAAAAGGTTTTTTTTTATAACCTAGGCAGGTTATACAGCCCAGGTGCAAGTAACCTTCAAAGTTTCATTGTTTGAAGATTTTTCCTCTATTACAAAGAACACCTTGTAAACAAGAGTAACACAGCTAGTTGATCCTTAAGAACAAGGGTTATGTATTTGTGCTAATTAGCCAATCTTTTTATTGTTTCTAATACATTTTAGGGTAGGGAAATTCTCTTCATAAAGGTGGCTATGCAACGATTATAAATAAAAATGTAATGCAATGACGTACACAAGCAGTTACCAATGCACTGTCTTTGCAGCAGTCACTTGGTAATATATACCTATAACCAAGTTGTTTTTAACATCGATTACACAGGAAACAATTAATAAGTGGTATTTTTTAGGCAAAGTAATGCAGCTTTAGCTTGTACATCCAGCATATCTTAGAAACAACAACATAAGACTGTTTTGGTTTTATGTTTTGAGGCAAAACCATGAAGGATTAGCTTGTACTGATAGAAAGGAAACGATATCAAGGAAGTGGTAACGCAATTCTTTTGTTTGACCTGGCCCTTTGTTTAGAGAATAAATACAATTTATAATTTTTTTTTGTACGAAAAAATACAACTGTTTTTGCCTGACATTTTTTTATGGAATAAATACACATTGGAACTTAACATAGTAAATCCATTTTCCTTATTAAATTTTTCCAATCACGTTTGATGGCCGGAACATTTTCGCTGCTTTGATATTATGATACTATATTTAAATGGTTAATGTGGTTACATTGAAAACGGTACTGCTCACAGAGACAAGATGTTTGATCAAAACCTTATGAATTTAATTTTTTAGTTGCCAAAGATTTAGAAGACAAATGCATAAATGTGGCATCAAATAACATACTATGAGACAAGACCAAAACTCAATTCTGTGAGCCTTTAAGAGACTGACAATCATACTTGGATCATACTATGGTGCCTGCTGTGCGGTAGTCATCACTAAGTGGGTCAAAAATGTGTTTCACTTAGTTGTTTAATCAGCAGCGCATGACTGGGACTAGACACGGTGATTGAATAATTTGTGCTTGAATAGCCTCCGGTTGGGTGTACACAGTTGAAGAAATCCTGCAGGACATTAGTTTGCTCAAGAGTTCAAGATTATAGTTAATTTAGCAAGTTTTAGTAAAACAAATAATTGCAGGGTAGATCATCTGATCATCTGATTAAATACTTAACAATGTATTGACATAGAACTATTGACTATATAAATAATTTGTGATCAAGGAAAGACAGTCTTAATAAACATTTACCTTCAATACTAAATTCAGTTGCCGATAAGTACCCTTTATCTTACAAGAATATAACATCTTTCATTGTTCAGGTGCATGGAGAAACATTACAAGGATAGGAAGACCTTACCTGCTTCCCTTCAAAAAAAAAAAAACAACTATGAGATACCTATCAAAATATTTCAATTTCAATGAAAGACTGATAAAATATTTTATCAAAAATTTTATTACGTGAACGAATATCAAAGTTTTTTAAAGAGAACATTTTGGCTAAAATACAAAGTGTAATTGCATTCAATACTAATTTGGTTACAGGTAATAGTAGTATCTATTCGAATAGATACTACTGGTAATTTCCCATTATCTATCAAGAAGACAACAATTCTTGGGTTACATGGAGAATAATCCTCTAAGCTAATACATTGAAGGCCTATGTCCTCCGCCACTAAATACAAGAAAACCCTAATTACATGAATCAATATCAAAATGTTTTGAAATAAACACATCTTGGCCAAAAATATGAATCCTCTCCCCTAGGGTTAATTTCAGTAGTGTTTTTTAACATTCATCAAGATATTTCCTTGGTTTCTAATAAGGGCTAATCAAAATAGTTCATACTAGGTTCTAGTAGCACAGTCTTATTTTATGAAGCATTTTGTTTACAAAACATAAAATATGACTGAGTTGATTTTTTTCTGAGTTGATTTTAGTGTCAGCCTGGGTTTGCAGGAAGGAGTTCTAGAAACAAGCATGTAAGCATGGAAAGGGGAGAGTGGGTCTAAAGTTGTAAACTGGGTAGTAGGTTTTTATGTCATACAGTTTTCATAGGTAAAATTTACTTACCCATTACAGGAAGCCTTGCAACCTTCTTCGAATTCTTCATGGCGTAGCACCTAAATTCAAAACAAGACTATGATGAATATTTGTAGGTTCTTTTTTTCACGAAAATCAAAATTTTAAGCTTTTCATACTCAGCTTCAGAAAAATCTTCAATACCTACATCTTGACAGTTTCAGACAGTTTGGGGTAAGAAACTGTTAAAAAAACACAACCCTTGTCAATAGAAGCTAAAACAACTAAGAAATGGAATTTGATTAAAAAATTATGAATTTTTGATTTTTTTGAATTTTTGATGAATTTATGATTGCATGATGAATTCATGCAATTTCAGACAAAAGTGGAAACAACCCCACAAAGGGATGAAAACTACACCATGAAATTTTATTATATCTGAGAAATATCAAAAAAAGGATTTCGAGCTTCTATCTAAAAACTGTTTACATCTTTTCCACAAAGAATAATCATGGATGTGTTGGAATAGCTTCCCAGTTTCAGAGGCCACACTGGAGCAAGATGACTCATTTTCATTAAAACTATTAACAGTAGGCAACATTACAACTAAAATAATTATCCCATAAATCCAATGACTATACTTTGGCATAATACTGCACCAGCTGCTTTCATTGAGTCTTATTGCTCAGAGAGGCTTCAAAAATTAAAGCTTCAAAAATTGTAATTTCAGACACCAGTTTGCAAAGAAAGTGCTTTAGATATGTATGGTCTCCCTTCATTTGGAGTAAGTGGAGGCCAGAGAGGCCTTCATACTGAATCTCCATTCAGTATGACCTGAATGATTTACTTAAACCAATGGGATCAACTGGTGATGAATATTCTGGTCTTTTTAATCCGTTTTTTTTTCTCCTAGCAAATATATAAATAATGACCAAATCCATCTGTTTAATCAGTGACAATCATTGCAGATCACGTTTTGGAATTGTCGTCGAGTTGTTAGTCGCTTTGATCTTCTATTTACATCCTTCTTAGTAACCGAATTGGTATTCTAAGACTATAGTAGGTATATCTGTGTACAGAGTTGTTGTTAGAAATAGGCCTACTTGTTCAAAAGGTGGACTTCCTCTGTTTATTAATCAAGATCTGCATGTTTGTGAAATCCCTGATTAGAATGATTTATATCAAAAGATAAATTTTGAATTTTTGATTGCTGAAATTATGTCTGGTAAATAGAAGCTACTGCTATGCCTATTTTATCAGCCTCTGGAGTCAAACATCTCAAGTTTTATTGGTAAGTTGAATCATTTTACACAACGGCTGAATTTTAAGAACTAGAAAATAGTATTTATGGGATATTTCAACACTGATTAAGAATGGTGAATTTGGAACCTGAGAAACTTCAAGAAAATTAAGATTATTTAACATGAGACATGTAGAACATATGTTATACTTTAGCCGAAACCGTAGAACAGTCGATTTTTCAAGAATAATGAGGAGAGACTTGGACGAAAAAAATTCAAAAGCGTGAGTGACTTTTGAACTTTGAGCAGGCCATATCAACCTTTCTGTCAGTTGATCATTATAAAATATTGTTTGTACAATGCAAACGTTATGGGTTATATTCACATCCGACAGGAAAAGTGAAAAGAGAGGGCGGCAAAGAGTAGCTTGCACCCTTAAGCAGGCTATTTCTATGGTATCAAAAAGTTCGTGGTAACGAACTGTAAGTAAGGAGCGACCTGGCCCAATAGTAACCGAAGCTCTAAAAAACGGATTTTTGATACCAATAGATAAAACAGAAGAATCATATTTTTATGCTGATTTCAAATATATAAGTTTCATCAAGTTTAGTTTTACCCATCAAAAGTAACGCGCTTGAGAAAATTTGCCTTATTTTCGAAAAAAGGGGGAAACAACCCCTAAAAGTCACAGAACTTTAATGAAAATCACACCATCAGATTCAGCGTATCAGAGAACCCTACTATAGAGGTTTCAAGCTCCTATCTGAAAAAATGTGGAATCTTGTATTTTTTGCCAGAAGAAAGATCACGGATGCGTGTTTATTAGTTTTTTTTTTTATTTTCCCAGGGGTGATCGTATCGATCCAGTAGTGCTAGAATATCGTGAGAGGGCTCATTCGAACAGAAATTAAAAGCTCTAGTACCCTTTTTGCACTTTACTGAAAAAATACAAATGAATGTGCATTGTCAGTTTAATATACATATACTGATATTAAGTAATCAAAATCTTAAAATTATTTGTTTATTAAAGTTATAAAAGTAATAACATTTATAATTTTTTCAGTGAAGTGCAAATTTTGTTCTGGCCTTGGGAAGGCATAGGGGTTTTGCGCCCAACTTATATTAATTTCTGTTCGTTTTGAGTTTGACTCGGTTATTTATTTTAATTTCTGTTGGTTTTGAGTTTCGTTTATTTATAGATTTGTGGTAGTTTCATGCTTGTGTACCATGTACAATGTTTTACTTTAAAATATGAAAAGTTTACTTCATCCTAAATATGCTTCCGATGCAAATCAAACTCCCTTAATTAAGTTTGAATTTCCGTTTTAAACTCTCATTTATTTATCAGCCAAATATCCCTTTAAAGCCAGAGATGATTAATTCAGAAGTACTTCACGGAACCTTGTATAACTATTGTTCAACAAAACAAAAGGCTTTTGGACATTCCAGACGCTTGACAAATTTCAAAGGCAAAAAACTGCGGGTTTTTGCACGCACCAAACTAATAAAAGGATTGAAATCTAGCTGAAGTATTTTTGAAAAACAATGTGGGACATTGTCTTAAACATTAGTTTGGTAGTTTTAGAAGTACTCTCAGGAATGTGCATGTTTAATGATCAGAATATCGCGGAAAAAACTATTGGGTAGTTTCGGCCGCATAATGTTTGATTTTGTCAGCATAAGAGTAGAGAGACGGGCCCTCCGTGTGGAGATGAACCAATCAGAAAATAGTGTTTATTGCTCAGAAGCAAACTTCGTGTTATATAGTTGTGAAGAAGTGTTTTTCGGGGCATTACGTGATTATTATGTTATGAGCATTTCTGATATAATCACTGTATCATTGTCAATTGCTGTATTTGCTTTTGCCTACTGAAGTTTGAAGCCGCATGTTTAATCATGTAAGTCTAATAAATCCATTACTTTTCTATTTTTACAGTCTTATTTTATATGTTCGTATCTAGATTTCAAGAGTAGCCCTCTAGTTCGTATGCTATCCATTGGAACGATCCCAGGAATCTGATGACCTATGAAGAATGTTTACGGCGCCTATTTGACTAGCTCCCTATTTTAAACTACCCCCATATCATTTGGTGTAGCTTAAATGCCACATTTGGCAGAAGCTAAAGGTAATATTTAGCACGGTTGTAACTTCGAAGTGAAGCCTCTCCGATCAAATTGGTCATTTCACAAGGAAAATCAAATTCAGTAATTAACCTATTTTTATATCTCCCAATAAAGAGTGGTCCAATTGGTATAACGCCACAGAGTTCCAATTACCATAACGCCACAAATAACGCCACGCTAAACGCCACAGATCTAAAACAATAACGCCACAGATGGCGCGGCCTGATTGAAAGATCATATATACGCTGACTCCTGACGATTGCTCACGCGTACAGCCTGCACCGAACCAACATAAAACGGAACTAACGAATTCGTCGGTCTTTTCGTCGGAAAATCAAAAAGAGATAACCAGCTTGGAACGTTATTAACCTCTCTTAGGTAGATAATTAATTTATTAATAAAATGAAGAAATTTTCCAGTTGCCCGCAACTGAATACACCACAATTAGCGTCAGAAACAGCACATCATATTTATCCACAGCGCCCCGCGTATAAAAAATGTCATAGTCTAAATAATGTAAATAAGTTATTAAACGAATATATATTAGTAAAAGTAGCAGAAGAATTAGACTTTGTCACGTTACATTTCTTTCTAAAATCACCTAGAAATTCCCTAGATGACAGAGTAATCTTAAGAATAGTGGCAAGTTTAGTATATTGTAATTTTATTCCAAGGATGAGCCCCAAAACAATAGAAAAAAACAGATTGACGGCTTTTATGACATTTAGAACTCTCTTAAATAAGATCCCGATGTTGAAATATCCCCTAATTGTTGAATTTATCGCAGAAAACCTGTGGCAAACCCAAGATGAAAGTGGTATCACGACAATATGGCCACTTAAATTTCTCACATTCCTAATCGATCGAGGGTATAACTTACTAAATGGAGGAAAATTCCTCACAAGTTTGATTAAAAATTGCTGGAATTTTAACGGCGTAAACCCCGAAGTAAAGTTTGATACATTGGAAATTACCGCACGAGATTACAATGACATAAAGAAAATTGCACTGAATCTTTTTGAAGAAGATGAAAATTTTGGATCCAAAGTATTTCCCAATTTTGATATTATTGTACGTGAACAAAAATGTTGTAATGCGTCACATATGCAATTAATTTTTAAAGTAGTGAAAGTTATAAATAATCGACTTTCCCTAGCCGAACAATGTCGTAAGGTAATTCGTGAAAATATGGACAAAAATAACATAGTGAACACGTTGACTAACCTAGAACTCCCAAATGATCTCCTGGTCTATTTAATGCACATGGACACACATGAAAATAACGAAAATAACATAGTATTTGAGTTGAAATTTCAAAGCACAAATGTGTTATCATGGGAAGTTCATCGCCTTAATACCATGCTAGCACGATTAGAAACACGGAAAGAACTACCGAAAGATACGGCAATCTTGAAATTGAATATAAATGAGCATGGAAAGAATCATATATATAAATAGAATTAAAATGTCCTTACAATAAGACATATCGTAAACCACCCTGTTTTAAAAGTTTATTCCCTTGAAAGTATATATATGTAATGTAAATACAATAAATTAAGTAACTTGATGAATTAGGGTATATCCTATGATAAGTTAAACCATATAATTACCTCACCGCTCTCGTATAAAAGAATAATTTTTGCATTAACGCAGAGTCTAATGATCTTACTTATAAGAATGTCAATTGAGTCTTTAAAGGATTGATGACGAAAATAGGCCACCAGTGTATTTGCCTATATAGTGTACGTTGTTTTGTGTGCTGAGATGCACTAGCAGTATGTTTTTGTGTATGTTAAATGCTTACTTATATATGTGCTACTTATTAAACAAAAAAAATATATTTGCGCCCTTGGCAATTGTTAATTAAGTGTTTGAAGTATATCTTGACTATTTATAACAATATATAATCACTAGAGTAAAGATAGAATATTCATAATAGTTCCAATTTTAAGATGTCGTTTACCAACAAGGACTGTACTATGCTTACAGATCAGTCTTGTTTAGTTAATGATGTAAAATAGTTCAAAAATTAAATCAACAAAAAACCATCATAAAACGGCCCAAGTTAAAAATTATAAGAAAAAAAAGAAGAAAAATAAGTAAAACAAATTTTCCAAAAATAGATAAAATTAATAACAGATTAATTTTAGAAACAAGAAAAAAGATGAGGCTTAAGAACATCATCATAATCCTCGTTGTTCACGCAGCAGCCCAAGATATTGTAAAACATGGAGTTATATTTAAGCATGAAAATTCGGTTCTAGCAAGCCATAACGCATGGAAAATCTTTATGAAATTGGATCCCAAACCATTTGAAACTATAATTCCAACAAGTAACGAGACTAGAGAAAAATACAAATGAACTCAAGGAATCCATATTTCAATTCCTGAGATCAGATAAAGGATTGCAGGCCAGTAAAATGATGCATAGTAAAGACAACAGAGAATTCCAAGCTCCAACTCTCCCAAAATTAAAATCAAAATTTATAATAGATGATTTTGACAAAAAAATGGCAGAAATAGACATGGCCCTAGGAACCAGTACCAGAGAAAATAGAAAGAAAAGGTCAACGTTACTCGTTGACCTTTTC
>JAQQPU010002710.1:27948-46462 GCA_029168905.1 Artemia sp. Kazakhstan ARC1039
CGAAAAGGGCTCATTCGATTGAAAATAGAGAGGACTGATGCCCCTTTTAGTAATCAAAAGTGATTGGGGGGAAACTAATCCCCCTCCCACGCCCACCCTCCCATTTGACTTTATGTTTAAAAACTAAATGTTGCCATAAGATTAAATCAAAATGCACTGTGTTAATGTTAATTCCCAATAAGGCATCTCAGCAGTATCCCAAGAACGACTTTTGGAGCTGCTTCTGCTCTTAAAATTTAACCAAATCAAAATAGCGTAAGTGTATCCAAGCTATCAAAGAAAGTAAACAGATTTTTTTGGCGAATGGTATCAAGTTTTCCATTTCAGGTCAACTAGAGGAGGTATGAAACTAAATTAAACGCTACTATTTGTGTCCATATTTTTAAGAGGGTGTATGTTCTTAAAAATTGCTGAAATTTTTTTCTCCAGCATACAAATAGCAGGCCAAAATATAAATTCTTAAAAAACGAAAAGATTTAAAGTATTATTTTCTTTTTCTCTGAAAAGACTATGTCAATATAAAACAAACATAAATTAATTAAAAAAAACTTTAAAAAAAAATTAATTAAAATAGATCAAATAATATTAAGATTTTGATTACTAAATATCAGTAAAAGTATTTTAAACTGACAATGCACTTTCATTTGCATTTTTTCCAGTAAAGTGCAAATTATGTTCTGGCTTTGGGAAGGCATAGGGGTTTTGAGCCCAACTTATGTTAATTTCTGGTCGTTTTGAGTTTGACTCGGTTATTTATTTTATTTTCTGCTCGTTTTGGGTTTAATTTATTTACCGATACTGATTTATGGTAGTTTCACGCTTGGTAGATTATTTGATTTTATTTTTGCTCATTTTTTGTTTAATGGAGTTCTTTACTTTTCTTTGAAAAACTTATTTTATGGAATTTTTTTTTAAGTAATTAAATAAAAAAAACAGGTTTTTTCAACTGAAAATAAGGAGTAGCATTAAATCTTGAAACAAATAGAAATTATTCTGTATATAATGGGTTTACCACTGCCCATCCTCAATATTTTGCTCTTTACACTAAATTTTGACAGATTGTCCCAATTTCTTAAAAACAACTCCTGAAACACAAAGGCCATTTAATTAGAATAAGAAGCCTTTTTTCAAGTGCTAAAAACCTTCAGTGTGAAGAAAATGGTACTGATAAGGGAGGGAGGTAACCACCTCATATATGCAATAATTTCTTTTTGTTTTAAGTTTTAAAGTTGCTCCTTACTTACAGTTGAAATAAACTTGTTTATCTATTGAATTTTTGACTGTTTTTTAAATGATGCCAGGAAATATGGCTACATCTCCATAAAATCTCCATAGATCTCTGGATAATTCAATCCAAGTGGAAATTTACCCCAAACAGTTACCTGTAATGTCTCCATTATTTTATGGAAAGTTTTTTTTTAATTAATTAAATAAAAAACAGGTTTTTTCAACTGAAAATAAGGAGTAGCATTAAAACTTGAAACAATTAGAAATTATTCTGTATATACTGGGGTTACCACTGCCCATCCTCAATATTTTGCTCTTTCCACTAAAGTTTGACAGATTGTCCCAATTTCTTAAAAACAACTCCTGAAACACAAAGGCCATTTAATTTGAATAAGAAGCCTTTTTTAAAGTGCTAAAAACCTTCAGTGTGAAGAACATGGTACTGATAAGGGAGGGAGGTAACCACCTCATATATGCAATAATTTCTGTTTGTTATAAGTTTTGCTGTTGCTCCTTACTTACAGTTGAAATAAACTTGTTTATCTATTAAATTTTTGACTGTTTCTTAAATGATGCCAGGAAATCTGGCTACATCTCCATAGATCTCTGGATAATTCAATCCCAGTGGAAATTTACCCCAAACAGTTACCTGTAATGTCTCCATATGTAAAATAGAATCAGCAAAGAGAAAGTACAACGAATAAAAAGAATTTTGCATAGGAATTCCTTACTTACTTACTTAAAGCTCTTGCTCGCCAGCATAGAGGGAACCCGACGGCAGTGCCATAGTCGTCTCCATAGTGGCCTGCTTTGGGCGAGGGTAGGAGCTTCGCTGGGCTCAATGCCCCATGCTGCGAGTCGATCGCGGATGATATCTGCCCTTCTCATACGTGGTCTACCTCTGGGGCATTTCCAGCCGTTTGCAGTTGGATCGAAGTCGAATATAAGTGGGGCAGCTGTTTCAGTGGGTAAGCGAAGTAAATGACCGTACCAACGCAGCGAGCGGGACTCAAGCTGTTAGGACAGGGGCGGTAATTTACCCTGTCGTACCCTGGTCTGTACCCTGTCGAGCCACCTAACGTGTTCGATTTTGCAAAGGTGTTTTTTCTGGACAGCATCTACCTTCATCATCTGCGACTGAGTCAAAGGCCAAATCTCCAACGAGTAAAACACAACACTTGCTACCAAGGCAGAGTTGATACGAGCTTTCGTGAGACGGCTGATATGGGGTTTGTGGAATATTGTTCTCAGAAGGCGGCCAAGAACGGCATTCGCCTTTGCCACCCTTGCTGATATCTCTACATCTAGAAATTCCCCCAGTGTAAAATTTCCCCTGAAAAGTGCACCCTCTAAAAACTTCCCTCCTATTGGAAAATTCACATCATTGAAAATCCTCCAGTGTACAAAATTCAAATGAATTTATTGAAAAAAAAGTGCATTGTCAGTTTAATATACAAACGCTGATATTTAATTAATATATTAATTAAATATTTCCTTAAAATTTTAATTAATTTTTGATTTCTTACAGTTATAAAAATGAAAACATTTAAAAGATTTTTTCAGTAAAGAACAAACTATATTCTGGCTTTTAGAAAGCAAAGGGGTTTAGAACCCTAATTGTATTAATTTCTGCTCGTTTTGAGTTTGACTCTGTTATTTGTTTTAATTCCTGTTTGTTTGGGTTTCATTTATTTATTGATACTGATTTGTGGTAGTTTTATGCTTGGTAGATTATTTCATTTTATTTTGTTCATTTTTGGTTTAATGGAGTTCTTTACTTACTTTTGAAAAGCTTATTTTGAGGAAAAATAATTAATTTATGTTGGTTTTATATTAATATAGTCTTTTTCAGGGAAAAAGACTGAACCTCTTCTAAAGTGAAACAACCATCCCTTCCATATAAAAACTTAAATACCCCCTGGGCATAACTTACAAACCTCGCCCCTCATATCTGGGATTTGTTTCAACCCCAAAAGCCTTGTTATATGATATTTAGACCATTTTGAATAGAATGGCTATCACAAAATTCCCATTAGATACATTTCGGGACAATACGATGCGTGTGTGTGGAGGGGGATAGCTGCATTCCGATCACTTTGACTCTTAAAAAGAGCACTAGAGCGTTTGATTATCAATCAAATGATCCCCCTCCGAAGTTTATAAGACCATCCTTTCTATAAAAACATTATATGCCCCCAGGGCAAAACTCACAATCCTTGCCCCGAGGGCTGGGGAGATTTGTTATCCTCAATGATAAAATTTCCAAACCTTTCAAATACGTTGAACAAAACGACTATCTCAATTTTGATTGGAAGTGATTAGGGAAATGATGGGCATGGGGGGGGGCATTTGCCCTCTGATCACTTTCGACTAATAAAAAAGGCACTAGTCCTCTCAATTTCCAATCGAATCAGCCCTTTTTGAAGCTTCTACGATAAAACCTTCTTTAAGAGCCTTATATGCACCAAGGGCATAACTTATGACCATTGTCCTGAGGGCTATGGGGGAGGGTTGTCATCATCAGACATAATTTCCAAACCTTTCAACTAAGTTGAACAAAATGGCTATATCCAAATGTTGATAGTAAATGCTTGGGGTGGGGGGGGGGGGGTTGTCATACTCAACGACATTATTTCCAGATCCTTCAACTACATTCAACAAAATGGCTATATCAAAATATTGATCGAAAGTATTTGGGGAAATAATAGACGTGGGGGGGGGATTTGCCCTCTGATCAACTTTGACAAAATTTCAGAATTTAAATAGAATGTGTTTGGAGAAATGGTGGGCTTGAGAGAGGGTTAGTTGCCTTCCAATGACTTTCGACTATTAAAAGGACACTATCCCTTTCCATTTCCAATCAAATGAGCCCTTTTTGAAGTTTATACAACACTTTCTATAAAAACCTTATATGCCCAAAAGGCATAAATTATAATGCCTTGCCCTGAGGGTTGTGTGTGCGGAGGGGGGGGGGGGGTTTCATCCTCAAAAACCTAATTTCCATACCTTTAAACTACGTTGAACAAAATGGACCTAAAAGACCTAATTTTCAGAACTTTCAACTACGTTGAACAAAATGGCTATCTCAAAATTTTGATTGGATGTGTTTGGGGATATGTGGGCGTGAGACGGGGTTAGTTTCCCTCCAATCACTTTCAAGTATTAAAAAGGGCACTAGCCCTTTCAATTTCCAATTGAATGAGCTCTTTTTGAAGTTTGTACAACAACACTATCCATATAAACCTTATATGCCCCCAGGGCATAACTTACAACCCTTGCCCTGAAGGGTGTGGGGGTTTATCATCCTCAAAGACCTAATTTCCAGAACTTTCAACTACGTTGGACAAAATGGCTATCTCAAAATTTTGATTGGATGTGTTTAGGGAAATGGTGAAGATGAGAAGGGGGTTAGTTGCCCTCCAATTACTTTCGACTATTAAAAAGGGAACTAGCCCTTTCAATTTCTATTGAACTAGCCCACGACAACGTTTCTATAAAAACTTCATATGCCCCCAGGGCATAACTTACAACCCTTACCCTGAGGGCTCAGAGCGGATTATGATCCTCAAAGACCTAATTTCCAGAACTTTCAGATACGTTGAACAAAATGGCTATCTCAAAATACTAATTGGACGTGTTTGGGGAAATGGTGGGCGTGATAAGTTTAGTTGCCCTCCAATCCCTTTTGACTATTAAAAAGGGCACTAGCCCTTTGAATTTCCAATCAAGTGAGTCCCTTTTGAAGTTTCTACAACAAAGCTTTCTATAAAAGCCTTATATACCCCCAGGGCATAACTTACAACCCTTGCCCTGAGGGCTCTGGGTGGAGTGTCCTCCCCAAAGACATATTATTCCAGATCTTTCAACTATCTTGACAAAATGGCTATCTCAAAATTTTAATTGGATGTGTTTGGGGAAATGGTGGGCCTGAAAGGGATATTAGTTGCCTTCCAATCACTTTCGGCTATTAAACCTTTGATGCCTGGCGGTTCCCTCAGGAGCCACAAGTTTCAGAAATTTTTATTATCAAAACTACACAAGGTAACCCATCGGGGTTTTATCGTTGTGTGATAGTCAACGAGTTCTATTTCCGGTATTTTTCTTTGTTTATTATCGTCTGCCCTTGGGGGATATAATCACGGTCAAAATAAGTACATTTCGCCTCCTTGCATTTTACCAAAAGGTGGGCTTGTATTTTTGCAATTGACAACGAAATGATTTGTTCTAGAGTTTTTATTTTCCTGACCTGGCAGAGAAGAAGGTCTGAAAGCTCTAATGAAGTGTCATTTGCATTGACAAAGTGAAAAAGAACGGAAGGGATGGGCCCTAAGAATTGTGGTTCCTAGAGGAACCATCCATCAGAAATGGGGACTTTTCAGACTACTGAGCATAAACAAAGTGTGATATGCTAAGATATCCCATAACCACTGTTTTTACGCCACTATCTTATAATTTCTGATGGTTCGACCATGCTAAATAGTGTTTGTAGCTCTGAAGAACCATCTGGAACAGCTTGAGCTTGGGGTTGCCAGTGTCAATAGTAAAATACTAAATTTTCTGTAGCTACAGTACTAATTTTTCTGTATATACAATTAGTAAGATTGACTAAGTTTCTAAACCAATATGCCTTGTGGGGTTGCAATGGAGGCACAAGCTGTGAATTTTCCTCTTTGTCCAGATGATACTACTGACCTGGAAGACCTGTCAAGTGAAGATGAAGACCCATCTGATCCACAGTATTTTGCTCCTGATGAAGCTTTAGAAGAACTGCTCGAAGCTGAAATAGAAACCGGCCAAATTGATCCGACCGTGACAGTCAGGATGTCTCAAGCTAATGAAGGTGAAGGAATCCTACCACACAAGCTTCAAGTATTCCTACTACCAAACCAATGAGACGACGAGCCCTTGCTTGGAGGAAAATAAATTTTATCCCGCCAGACACTCTATGGAAAGATCAGCTTCGAATCAACCAAGAAATGAATGGCAAGATACCATTGGAATATGTCAGGTTGGTTTTTGACAACGAAGCAATAAGCCACATACACAACCAGACGAAAATATATACACTTCAGAGAAAGATGGCAAGCAGTTAGGCGTTTCTTTGGCTGACATTGAGCGTTCCTGGGAGTCCTTTCGTTTACAGGAATAGTAAAAAAGCCCTCATATCACAGCTACTGGACAAACGAAACTCCTTACTCCATGATAGCCAATACTATGTCCATGACAAATTTAAACTGAAAAAAAAGTATTTGCATTTCAATGAAAATGTATTGCAGAAGCCTCCCGGAGAACCTGGTCATGACAAGACTTATAAAGTTCGTCCCTTGATAGAGAAGGTTTGAGCCAACTTCATGAAGATACACCTGGAAGAACCCCAGGTGACTGATGAGCAAATAGTTTTGACGAAGCAGTACAATCTCAGTGGATTTGTGTATGACTTAGAAATATACGCTGGCAAGGGATCAGTTGATACAAGCGATTTGGGGGTTGGTGCGGATTTTGTCCTCCGACTTGCGAGGGGAGTCCCAAACCATATAAACTACAAGCTCTTTTACGACCACTGGTCTTCGTCACTAGACCTGGCCCAGACCCTAAATGAGCAGGGTATACATACACTGGCTACAGTTAGGGTAAACAGGTTAAAAGTTTGTGCTATAGAACTAGATCGCAAAATGAAAGCGCGAGGGGGAGGCTCGCATGACTGGCGGGTGAAAATGCAGTCGAATGTTGTAATGATGAAATGATATAATAACTCGGTGTACTTGATATCAATATATACAGCTGTCGATCCTGAAGATACCTGTGGAGATGGGATGGCAAGCAAAAAGAGCATACAGAAGTGAAGGGACCACACAGTTTGAAGGAATACAATCACTTTATGGACGGCGTCGATCTTGCCGACATGCTGGTAGAGCTGTACAGAATTGATTTCAAGTTTTAAAACAAGTGGTACATGTGAATTTTCTTTTTCTTGTTTGACCTTTTCATTGTAAATGGGTGGATTCTGTATCGCAGGTGTCTTCCTACAGCAGAAAAACTCATGGACTCACTGCAGTTCAAAATGGATGTTGGACGCCCCTTACTGTCTGGCACGTCTTCAGCAACACCTAAAAGAGGTAGACCAGTCAACAAAGCTCTATCCCAAAAGAAAAGAAAGTATTGTTGCCGCCCATCAGTTTTGACAAGAATTGACGGCCAGGAGCGCTTTCCAGCTTGGATGAAAGCAAACAGAGGTGAAGTGTGAAGTGTTCCAAGGTGAAGTGTATGAAGCGTGAAGTGGCTTTGTATTTCACACTAAACAGAAACTATTTCCTATCTTACCACACTAGCTTGGAGATGTCTGACTATCTGCTGTTACTGCTGAATGTTGCGTGTGGGAGCCATTCTGCATTTTCTTCCCTTTCATCAATTAAATTTTTTCCTTTACATTTTCGTCTCGGAATGAACTTAAATAAAGCACAGAAACAGGCGCGGAATTTTTTCCTCTCTTTTTTCAATATTCAGGCATCAGGGGGTTAAAAAGCGCAGAGGCCCTTCCAATTAAATCAAAAGAGCCTTTTTCGAAGTTTCTATGACAACTCCTTTGACACAAAGTGCCCTGGTCTAATACAAAGAAATAAATAATACATTGTGCCAAAATTGTTCTTTACTTAGGCAGCCCTATTGCGCTGCCTAAGATAAAAAGCTTTTTTAAAAGTACAAAAAAAGCTTCAGCAAGACAATCAAGGTATTGAGGAGGGGGAGGGGGGTAACCCCCTCATACACAAAATTATTTCTGTTTATTTAAAGTTTTGATGCTGTTCTTTACTGTCAGTTGGAGAAAACTTGTTTTGGTAATTGCCTAGAGGTCTAACAGAAGAAAACATGCTAATAAAACAATTCTTACTCCATAATATGGAAAATAATCATAGCCAACACATTTTGCATGCAGCTAACCTTTACCTTAACTTATTTCAGTATTTTTCCACTTTTTCTAAGAAATTCATCACTTTTTCCCAATAACCTTTGTTTAATTTTGAAAAGTCTGTTGAATGCAGCACTATCAACTCAAGATCTTGGCCATGTTTCTAAAACAAAGCACTATCTATATTTTTTTTCACAGAATTGTCTTTAGTCAATAGAATTTTTCCTGGAATTTTGTCTTAATACCACTGCAATTACTTTAACATCCTCTACAGAAAAAAAACTTTAAAAGATGCTCTGTTTCAGGAACGATTCAAAACTAAAGAAAAGCTATTAAATAAAAAATAATAAATATATTAGAAAAATTGTGAAACACTGAAATAAGTGGAGGTAAAGGTTAGCTGCATGCAAAATGTGTTTATGATTATTCTGCATATTTTGAAATAAAAAATGTTTTCTTAACATGTTTCCTTCTATCCAGTTAGATCTCTAAACTTTTATCTTGATTTTTATTTATTTAATCATTTATTTGGAACTCTTGTGGCAAGCTCTGCAAGATATGGCAAGACAGCTCAACAAATCAACTCAGAAAAAAGTAAGGTGATCCTTTAAGGTACCTTATCACCTAAAAAGTCAAAAGTGATTGGAAGGTAACCAGATCCTCTCCAATGCCCTTTTTTCTAACCCACTCCCCCTAGATACAGCCTTGAAGGAAAGATGTTTCATTAATTTTAGCATCCCAATTTCAGTTTTCATA
The DNA here is from genome assembly GCA_029168905.1 of Artemia sp. Kazakhstan ARC1039. Taxonomy (NCBI): domain Eukaryota; kingdom Metazoa; phylum Arthropoda; class Branchiopoda; order Anostraca; family Artemiidae; genus Artemia; species Artemia sp. Kazakhstan ARC1039. Next base: position 36,836 of record JAQQPU010002710.1, read on the forward strand.
AACCCCTTCAAATTCAACATAAACCCATTCAGTGTTTATAAACGCCTTCAAATTTTACAAAATAAAGTGATGAGGATACTTTTTCAGACTGATAATAGGTCTTCTGTTACTCATCTTTTTGGATCAGCTGGAATTTTTTTCTTTACATCAACTTCATTTCATTGCAATATCCCAGATATGTCACAATTACGTTTTTGGCCAGTTAGCATCACAATTCCATGGAATTTTCCCTTTTAACTCGCAGCATCATTCATATCCGAGATCACTCAGGTTCAATTTCTCACACGAGTTTAGGCAAACAACTAGAGCAGGATTTAGTTTGAGGCATATTGGTCCGAAGGTGTGGAATTCTATTCCCCTGAATATTAGAGAGTGCGCTGACTACCAGAAGTTTCGCAGAATGGTGAGGAAGTTTATTTCTGAAAGCTGACTTTGGTTTTATTTACCTTGTTTGTATTTGGGCAGTTGTCCAAGAGGCTTGTTTTTGTTTTTTGTTTGTTTTTTCTTTTTTTTTCGTTTTCATTTAAATTGCTAATGGTGTTTAATAATTTGTTGTAATTTTTAAGGCACTGAATTATGCCACAAGGCATGTGCGCAGGTGTATTTTATAGCGTTATGTATATTTCATAAATAAAATATCTATCTATCTATCCATCTATCATAAATCAAGACCAGCTGTTACACCAGGTAAAAAAAATGTATGCCCTACCCTAAATGATATAGTTGATGTCTCAAAACTGGTCTGACCCCTTAACCAATTAGATCATCCAGAGCTATAGACAAGTTTCATTGTTTGGTAATGTCACAAACTAGGTTTTAGGATAGCTGATGCTATGTCAGATATTGACAATTCATAAAAGCTAATTACCTTAAAATTACCTTAAATCACATGTCCAGCAAGATAAGGTGGTGATGAGCCTCCTGTGGGACATCTTGCTGGTGGTGTGACATGACTATGGTTTGTCATCCCAGGTTAGCCTACACTCTGCATTGGCCCAGTCCTGATCAAATCCTTTCTTGAACACATCTATGGTTTGGGACTGGATGGTGCCTTTGGAGAGGTTGTTCCAATGAGGGATGGCGTGTACAGAGAAGAAGAGCTGGCACTCACATCAATGGCAATGGGGGACATGCAGCTTCTCCGTGTGACCTCTTATTGTACTTGCAAGGAATGAATAGAAAACGAGTTGAGAGGTCGTTTTCTAGCAGTTTGCAAGTAGCAATTGCGTCTCCTCTTTTCCTTTGATAGACTAGGGTTGGGAGTTTGAGGGACACAAGGCGTTTCTCATACAGCTTGTCTTGCAAAGCCGGTGAGCTTTGTTGCTTGCCTTTGGACACTCGAGTGCTTTAATGTCCATTTTATAATGGGGAGACAATAGGGTCATTCCAAATTCCAGGTGTGGACATACAATAGCTTTGTACAGCTTCTTGACCACACACAGCTCCTGGTGGTAAATATTTGTTTTATGAGCCATAGGGCTTAGTTTGCTTTAGCAACTTGAGCTTGTGTCTGGCTGTGGAACTTAGAATTTGTCACCAACAATAACCACCAGGTCTTTTTCCTCACTTACAGCCTGCAAACCCCACTCAGATGACTATCTAGATAGTATTTTTAAATCTTCTTGCATTGATGAGTGATTGGGGCTAATTTGGGCATTTGAGCTTGCAATTGTCAGCACATGATGCCATTGAGTTTTTCAGCTGAGTTGTACAGTTGCTAATATATATTCTGAATAACATGGGCCCCAGGATTGTGCCCTGTGGAACTCCATTAATGACAGGAATTTCATCAGAATAACCAATTTTACCAGAAGCATCATAAACTACTACCCTCTGAGTTCTTCCAGAAAGAAAGGCTTCAATCCAGGCAACTATATCCTTATGCACCCTGTATGCTTCCAGTTTCAGGAGAAGAAGTTGATGCTGTACTTTATCAAAGGTTTTTGCTTGATCAAGCAATATGAAATCCACCAGAAGCCAATCATCCAAGATTCTGGTCACAAAGTCATATGATTCAATGAGGTTTGTGTCAACTGAGTGACCTTTACACATGGTCACTTGTAAGCAAATTTACACATGTAAGCAAATGAAAGACAATGGCTTCTTCATCAACCCTGTCAATACAGTTGGTCTTCCCACCTTTTTATTGTGCTTTTTGTTCATTAATGCTGAATTTTTAAGAGTGACTGATTTCTTTCAAGGTGAGAGACCAGTGCATCATTTACGATGCTCTCAGGGACCTTGCATACAACAGAAGTAAAGCTTGTAGGGTGATAATTACTGGCTTGGTCCTTTCTTGAAGACAGGCTTAATGTTGGCCTGCCTCCAGTCACTTGGGAGCACTATGGAAGTGAATGACATCCAAATCATCACTACTACTGACTCAGCAATGTGTTCAGCTGCTCTTCTTTTAATATTCTGGGTTGTAGGTTGTATGGCTCAGCAGCTTTATTTGCATCCAGTCTTTTAAGCCTTTTCTGAACATTCTCAATACTTAAGGTTGTCATGTACATTGGTTCTTGGAGTGGTTGCTCTGGTAAAGTGGCTGGAGGGTTTACTATGGGCTGAGTGGAGAAATTTGTACCAAAGCTACAGTTGAGCTAATCTGCCTTTTGTTTGGCCTCTGATGCATTTGTATTTTACTATAGTTCTTAACCAAAGCTTTGAACAATGTTGATCTAAAAAATAATTAATATAGTCTTGTCCAGATATATTATTCTTAAAGTAATCTATTGTTTTTTCAATTGATGCAAAATAACTTTTGACTATGAACTTTAGCTTGAAGCAATCAACAGGAACCCCCCCCCCCCCCTTGGCACATGTAAGCAAATGAAAGACAATGTCTTCTTCCTCAACCCTGTCAATACAGTTGGTCTTCCCACCTTTTTATTGTGCTTTTTGTTCAATAACAATGCTGAATTTTTTAGAGTGACTGATTTCTTTCAAGGTTACGAGTGACATTTACGATGCTCTCAGGGACCTTGCATACAACATAAGTAAAGCTTGTAGGGTGATAATTACTGGTTTGGTCCTTTCTTCCTTTCTTGAAGATGGGCTTAATGTTGGCCTGCCTCCAGTCACTTGGGAGCACTTTGGAAGTGAATGACATCCAAATCATCACTACTACTGACTCAGCAATGTGTTCAGCTGCTCTTCTTTTAATATTCTGGGTTGTAGGTTGTATGGCTCAGCAGCTTTATTTGCATTCAGTCTTTTAATCCTTTTCAGAACATTCTCAATACTTAAGGTTGTCATGTACATTGGTTCTTGGATTGGTTGCTCTGGTAAAGTGGCTGGAGGGTTTACTATGGGCTGAGTGGAGAAATTTGTACCAAAGCTAGAGTTGAGCTAATCTGCCTTTTCTCAAGCCTCTGAAGCATTTGTGTCATTCTCTTTCATGAGATCTGGGGTATTATGTCAAGAGGAATTAGCTGCTGAGACATGGTGCCAGAACCCCTTTGGATTCTGCTGTGCGTCAGCTACAAAGCCTCCTTGTAGTTTTCTGCAACCTTCTGAGTCAAACTTCTTAGCATGTTTCTGCATTTCTTGAACATGTCATATTTTTTATCACATCTGCATTTTAGATATTTGGTCCATGCTCTTTTCTTCTTCTTTCTACCCCTTTTGACTTCTTTGGGTAGGAAGGGGAGTGTTTTTGGCATGGGTGACCAGTATACCTGGGTATGTTTGTTTTCTGCAGCTAGGACTACTGTCTTAAATGCCTCTCAGCTTTTTTCTATGTTACCACTGTCAACCACACTCTCCCATTTTATCTTTGACAGGTTCTGCTGTATAAATTCATAATCTGTAAAGGCTTTTTACTTTATTTTTCTTCTTGAAGTTCACCAGTATCTCAGTCAATATACAAATATACTGCTTCCAATGGCAGGGCAAAAGGAAGTAGAATGATTTGTTCAATCACTTGTCACTACTAAGTCTAGTAAGGAGGGTTGTTGCTGGTGCCTGAATCATGTTGGTTGGCCAATAATCTGTGTCAGTAGGTTGCCAGTGAGTGATTTAGTAGTAACACAGGAGGGGCTACTTTCAGGGGGGAATCCTATACCTTCATCCCACTTAAAATCAGGTATATTAAAATCTCCAAACAAAAACATTGTTGAATGCTCATTGGTGTTCATCTTAGATATGAGATCAGATACAGCTAGGTGTGAAATAAATTGATCAGGGGCAGATGGACTAAAGTAAATAACACCTATTATAAAGATTCAGATCCAACATGGAGTTTCAAACAGACATACTCAACCCAACTACTATCAAAATAAATAAAAGAGTCACTCATAGTTTCAGCTCTCAGTCCAGTTCTGCAGTCTATTACTGCTCCTCTATGACACTCAGGGTTATGCAAATCGCTAAACAGACTGAATCCAGGGATTTGGATATGAGATTCTTCCAATTTTGATACTCAGTTTTTAGGGAAAATTTCACAAACACAAATAACATCTATATGAAGATCAAAACATACAGCTTTCAGTTCATTAAGTTTTGCAGCAGGAGTATTGGAATTTGTGTAAAAAAACACAGACTTTTCTAGAGTTTTTTTTTCTGTTTATTATTTTAGCAGTATTTCAGCTAGTATAAGAGCAACTGATCTCACTTTGAGATCAGTGATTTCACTTTGACTGCTGCAATTACTGCCAGTGTTGTCATGCTTGCTCCCACTGCCTGAACAGGCAGTTTTGAAAACTTTGTCCATTGAGAGCAGTGACTCAGTTCTGACAAAGCTGAGTTTGTTTCATTGCAAATGACCACTTGCTCCCTATTTACACAATTTATATCACTTTGTGTCACATCTAGTGCTCCATCCATCTTGGGACTGGGGGTCGCAAGGGTGGCCTGTTTTTTGCCACAATGACCCCATTTCTTATTCCCACATTCTGCTCACTGGCAGAAGCTCTTCTTTTAATCCATTCAACGAATTCTTTTCTTTTCTGACAGTCTTCTCAACAGGTATCTGCATAAAAGGCATTACTGCCTTTTTTGTTTGGGGAAGCTTAAAAATTTTTGCCCTATGTTTGCCCAAGCTGATGGAGAATAAGATAGGATCAGGCTTTGTGGCAGCTGATGATCCAGATGCACTATGGTTTTGCCCTCCTGGCAGGCGCCAACTGTTTGAAATCATACCCACATCTATTTTGAACTCACTTTTCAGTAATACATATATGAATCTGGCATCATCTGTCTGAGGTGGTATGCCATAAGCAATAAGGCCCAGACGTCTGTTAAACCACTCTTGTTCTTGCCTGACTATTTTGCAAACATCAGCTTCTAGTTTATTGGCAACAACACTGTTTGCTATCTCCTTGACTTCTGACACATAAACTTTTGTTTTTCTACTCTCTTCAAAATCATTGATTTTGGCTTTGACAGAGTCCAGAGAAGCACTCATATCCTGTTTCAATGAATCAAACATAACCTCCATTTAATTTCTGTGTTCTTGTAATGTGGTTGTTATAATGTCTGAGATGGCTTGTTTGCTACTACCAGTTTTGCACAAAGGGCAGGCCAAAATACTTCCAAGTCTTTGGTTCAATGAACATAGTACTATAAACAAGGTTAAAATCTAAAATTTTTTAAGGCAAGCATAGATTTGCACTATTAACAGTGCAAATGTGGATAAAAAAAGGATCAAATGTGAGCAGAAAATAAACTGCAATGTCCAATAACCTATATTGTACAGAGGAAGGAGGGGTAAAGTTAGTATAATTTAGTTACTGTAAAACAGGGTAACTTTGAACTAAAAATTGTGAAAATTGAGATTATTTTGTAATATTTGTCTTTAAACTAGTATTCACTCAAAACTATTTTTAGCATTTGTGGAATAGGTCATTCTGTGTCAAATGGCAACTGTCCCAAACTGCTGGTGTTCATAATGTGAGAGCTACACCAACCCTAAAACAGGTCATTCAAAGTTACCTCATGGGGTATTTAGCTTTGAACATTAATTAATTTGACAGGTAACATTAAACAAGAGTTCAAGGAGTTTGAAGTCATATGGCATCAAATTTAAAGTAAAAAAAAACTCATTTACCAAGAGAAACACAATATTGCTTATAAAATAAAAAGGCAAAGAAAAGGTCAAATTAGTAAAGTATCAGATAACCAAAGTCATAATCAAATATTGTTTTTGCTGTGAGTGATTCAAGGGTCTGGAAAATCTCCCTCTACCTGGTCAAGAGGAATGAATGCTGAGTCTTTTGCCCTGGGAAAATACAAGGATCTGTCATTGTTTTTTTTTTTCTTTGCAGGCATATCACATTCAGCAAGCCATTAGATGAAAGAGCATCTACCTCCAACACTACTAAAATGACCCATGAAGAACTTTGCAATGAACCAACATCCATCCACAGTTTTAGGTGGATAATTTGAACCTGTTTTGGCTGCTGCCTTGCTTGACAGAGTAGAACAGCCAGTGCTTGTTTACTCATCAACTTCCATTTCTGACTCACTCTCCCATCCAAATGCATCAGTCATGTCAGACTCACAGCTTGAATCTTCTGCATCCCTGATGCTTTTCCCTGGTGTGATGCTAAGATGTTTACATAAAATATTCCTCAGATTTGTCAAATATGCAGGCTTGCAGGAAATCCAGTAAAACTTTGCTGACATTGTCCACAACCTCTTGTAGAGCTTGCTAGGTGGGAGGTGGATGGCCTTAATTGACTCTGGAATGTGATAGGTATTTGGAAAAGCCCTTAAGTTTTACCTTTCTATTTGATGCTAGACTCTCCAGGAGTAGCTTCAGACGCTGGAGGAATTTGTGTTTTCTCATTATATTTTTTTTTTGGGGTTATCTATTTTTCAGTCATCAAGCATTTTCCTCCACTCTCTTTTCATTGAAGCAAAAAAAAAAAAAAAAAAGCAAAATCAAAAGGTTGCAGTAGATTTCATTCTCAAACCATCCAGACTTAGATGCAGCCTACCTGGCTCATTTAGAGCCAAGAGCTTAACACACTTTTAGCTTTGTAGTACACAAATGGTGGAAGTAGTTTACCTTCTGGATTTCTACATATCATCAGGGATATTCCTCCCTTTGTTTCTTTCATTAGCCTGGAGGAGTATTTGGCACCTCTTTTCACAATGCATTTCTGTTTCACAAGGTTGTCTGTTAAGCTAGTCTCATTGTAATTGTAAATATTTGACAGGGTCACATCCTGAATAGTCACCTGTAAACTGTCATAATAATTGTTCAACATTTCAGATGAAATAGAAGGTTATTTTTTGAGTATTTTACTATAGTTCTTAATCAAAGCTTTGAACAATGTTGATCTAAAAAAGAATTAATATAGTCTTGTCCAGATATATTATTCTTGAATAATCTATTGTTTTTTCAATTGATGCAAAAGAACTTTTGACTATGAACTTTAGCTTGAAGCAATCAACAGGAAACCCCCACTTGGCACATGTAAGCAAATGAAAGACAATGGCTTCTTCCTCAACCCTGTCAATACAGTTGGTCTTCCCACCTTTTTATTGTGCTTTTTGTTCATTAAGTAAGAAAGAGTACCCAAAGGAATCCTGTATTTCTCTGAAGCCTTTCTCATTGTAATATCTCCTTTCTTTATGTCCTCCATAGCTTTATCCTTTACTTCTTCATCATAACTGGCATACTTTCTTGTATTCATTGGTTTTGCCTATGTTCTGGGTATTTGTAAAAATTGATTATTAAGATTCAATTTAAAATGAATCAAAAAATAAACAAAGAACAGAATTTAAAAAGAATTCCATAAGAATTTAAAATCAAATCATTCCCCTTTTTGGTGTTTATAACCATTGCTTCTCTACAAAGTGACCAAGAAAAAAATAAAACACTGGAAGCTTATGGCCTTTACCACAGGCAATGGTAGGGCATTGCCACTGATGGGCTTAGTTTGAAGGATTAAAAAGTTTGTCAGTGATTTTTGTTTCCATTTTGGGTGTTGGTAGATGATTTTATTTGCCCTGTCAGAAAAAAAATATTTTAAAAACCATCATATTTTGAATTTATCAAATTAAATTACAAAGAACCCAAATTAATTTGTCTTAAATTAATTTTTCTGAGGGCATATCTTATTTTTCTTTTTCTTTTTCAGACTTTCCCTTATAAGTAACTTTATAATCCTCTGTCTCTCCTACTGATTATCAAATTACTTCCTCTCAAAGAAGAAATAAAAGGTAGGTCTGAAGGATTTAGGAAATGGTCAAAAATTTTAACTAGGCCTATAATTAAAGAGATGAACTTGATTTGTGCCTTTCTTGGATCAATAGACTAAAAGGGGTTTTCCAAAGATCTAAACAACAGAGTAGACTTCAATTCAATGCAAAATTAAACAATTGGCCAGTAAAAAATAATGACATCAATATGAAAGACAGATAATGGTAACAGTATGTTCAAAGCAACCCCTGAAAAACAAAATGTTTGCAGGTAACATTAAACACTGCTACAAACTTGAATCCATGGAATAGGGAAATTTAACCTAAAAACCAAACCATTTGGCTTCTTAGCTATGGAAAAATGTCAGATTGCAAGGTCTACTTTAGTATATCTAAGTAAAAAAGGGCAACTTACTATTAGCACTTTTTGACAATTTTAAACAGCCCAAATTCTTGTGTGAATAAAAAGCTAAGATTTTGTCTGAATCTGACTGCAAGAGTTACCAACTGATTAAGATGTCATCTATCAATAATCTATTAACAAGTATGATTGAGTAATTCTACTGCTGTCTAAAAGAGAGCACTCATTGCTCATTAGTGATTTTGTTCAAAGTTACCCCAAACCTTCACAGTTACTCCATTCTACTGTACATAACCTACTTAAGTTACATACTTTAGTCTGTAGATCTATCTAGTTTTACCTCTTATAGCCTACAGCTTATCTAGAGTTTTACCAAACTTAACCATCAAAAAGTATCTTTCTTTTTGTTCTTATGTCTCCTTCAGGAGAGCCACTATTCTGCAAACTTACAAACTAGCCTACCTTGCTTCTCTGAATTTCTAATATTAGGCTAGGCCTAATACAATACCTTGCTAGCCTATTTTAATTCAATACTATTAGCCTAAATAGTATTTTACCTGCATTCCAAGGACATCTTTGACAAATTTTACTGTTTTTTTCCGGTCTCCTATCTTAAATACAAAATGCAAAGCTCTATTCATGTTTAAGTTGTAAATAATGCTTAAAAATGTCCGAACAGTGTTGCGGCCACGATATTTGAAAAAGTGTGATAAAACTACCAGAAATCTGTGAAATTCGTAAAAACCAGTAGCCACTTTTATAGTTTGTTCGGAGCTTCCTAATATAGTTTACTTTAAGCCCAGTCTTACTTACCAGATTATGAATTATGGAGCAATGAAGCTCAGGTATCTTTTGGAAGATTGAGAGATCCCTCAACATACTACCAGTCTTGATTGGTCCACAATCAGGTGCCAGCAACTGGCAACAAAGACTGAACTTTTGGCACTCTAAAGTGGCAAAGATAGGACGTTATTGCAGCTACTAGAGTAGGTGTGATGTGGTCCAAAGGGCTGTAACAACGAAAACTCGATTTTTTTTTTTTTGCAACTAACTCTAGGTTTTTAGCACAAGAATTCACCAGCATCAGACGAGCTCTCTTGCATTGCCCCCCTCCCCCC
>JAQQPU010002710.1:46562-58644 GCA_029168905.1 Artemia sp. Kazakhstan ARC1039
TTTTAATAGTCAAAAGTGATTAGAGGGCAACTAGCCCCCCCCCGCCCATTATAACCCGAAACACATCCAATAGAAATTTTGAGATAGCCATTTTGTTCAGCGTAGTTGATTTCCAGTTAGAAAATATGTTTTTGAGGAGGACACTCCCCCACAACCCTCAGGGCAAGGGTTTTAGGTTATGACCTGGCATATAAGGTTTTTATAAAAGGCGTTGTCATAGAAACTTCAAATAAGGCTCATTCGATTGGAAATTCAAAGGGCTAGTGCCCTTTTTAAGAGTCAAAAGTGATTGGAGGGCAGCTAGTCCCCCCCACGCCTATCATTCCAACAAACACATCCAATCAAAATTTTGAGATAGGCATTTTGTTCAGTGTAGTTGATTTCCAGATAGAAAATATATTTTTAAGGAAGACATTCCCTCACAACCCTCAGAGCAAGGGTTTTAAGTTATGCCCTGGGGGTATATAAGGTTTTCATAGAAGACGTTGTCGTAGAAACTTCAAAAAAGGTTCATTCGTTTGGAAATTCAAAGTGCTAGTGCCCTTTTTAATAGTCGAAAGTGATCAGAGGGCAACTAACCCCCCTCTCACGTCCCCATTTTCCCCAAACACATCCAATCAAAATTTTGAGATAGCCGTTTTATTAAACGTAGTTTTAAGTTCTGGAAATTAGGTCTTTGAGGAAGACAAATCCCCCACAGCGCTTAGGGCAAGGGTTGTAAGTTATGCCCTGTGGGTATATAAGGTTTTGTATAGACGATGTTGTCTTAGAAACTTCAGAAAAGACTCATTCGATTTGAAATTTAAATTGCTAGTACCCTTTTTAATAGTCGAAAGTGATTCTAAGGCAACTGACACCCCTTCCACGCTCACAATTTCCCCAAACACATCCAATCAAAATTTTGATATATCCATTTATTCAACGTAGTTGAAAGTTCTGGAAATCATATGTTTGAGAAAGACACTCCCCCCACAGTCTTCATGGGCAAGAATTAAAAGTTATTCCCTGGGGGCATATATGGTTCTTATGGAAGGAATGCTCGTATAAACTTCAGAGAGGGCTCATTTGATAAGAAATTGAAAGTTCTAGTTCACTTTTTATGCGTCAAAAGATATCGGAGGGTAACCAGCTTCCCCCCCACCCTTTTTTCCCGAATGAATCCAATAAAAATTCTATGATAGCTATTTTGTGAAAAATAGTTCAAAAGATCATATAGCAAAAATTCCGGTGTCGACAAAATCCCCCAGGCCCCGGGGGCTGGCGTTGCAATTAATGCCCTGGGGCCATATATGGGTCTTGTCAACCCCCCCCCCCACCCAGGGCTGGGGCATGCGTTATAAGTATTGCTCTGGGGGTATATGTGGTTCTTATGGAAGGTATGCTCGTATTGACTTCGGAGAGGGTTCATTTGAATGGAAACTGAAAGTGTAGTTCATTTTCTGAGAGTGAAAAAAGATCGTAGGGCGAAACTCCCTTCCTGCTCTCCACGCCTTTGGGAGTATCGGATGGACAAACCCATCCGATAAAAATTTCAGGAGGCCATTTTGTTAAAAATAGTTCAACCATCAGATATAAAAACTCCAGGGTCGAGACAACCCCTCAGGGTACAGGGACAGGCGTTTTAAGTTATACTCTGGGGATATATATGGTTCTTATAGAAGGGATACTCGTATAAACTTCAGAGAGGGCTTATTTGATTGAAAATAGAAAGTTCTAGTTCACTTTTAAAGAGTCAAAAGAGACCGAAGCTTAATCTAGCCCCCCACGCCCTTTTCCCCCGAACCCACCCGATAAAAATTTTGAGATAGAAATTTTGTTAAAAATAGTTCAAACATCAGATATTAAAAAGCCTGAGGTTGACACAAACCCATTTTTCCCTAAGATATTGTTACTTTGATATCAGTTTTGATACTTTGATGAATATTTGAATTTTTTTAAAGTTTGATTTTGAATAAGGAGTTTTTAAAATCTTGAATTTTTTTGGAATAAAAAACTAACAAAAATTAAGTTACAAAAACTTTTCAAAAAATAAGTTTTTCAAAGAAAAGTAAAAGCCGTTTTAATCTTAAGCCCAGCAGATACAAATACCTTTTAAAATTCAAACTCAAAACGACCAGAAATTACTATTAAAGAATAAATGAAACCCAAAACGAACAGAAATTAAATAAACAATCATAGCAAAATCATACAACAAGTAATAATATAAATGAATAAATAGATCTTAAAGTGAATAATGCTTGGATTGAATATGAAAATCAAGCTTAAAACGAAAAAAATATTTTCCTATTGAAGTATAAATGAAACGTAACACGAACAGAAATTAAATAAACAATCAATGCAAACAAACACACAATAGATATTAATGTAAATTGATAAATAAATCTTAAAGCGAGTGAAACTTAAATTGAATATGCAAATCAAGCTTGAAATGAACAAAAATCACCGCACACAAGAGTTTGGGTATGGCCTCCTTCTCTCACTGTAAAAGTATAAAACCTACTGTGTCACTGGCACTTTACTGAAATCAATTTTATGACAAATATTTTCTTTTGTACTCAATATTAAAAATAAACATTAAAATTATAGTAACATTTTGAACTGATGAGCTTTCAGCAGTTAATATCATTATGCATCAAATATTCATTTTAATTTATTAGCTCTTTTTAAAGTTGTTAAAGACGAATATAGTTTCACCACAAACATGTGTTTGGATACTGCCTCCTTTCTTGACTGTAAATAAAAACCAAAAGCAGACTGCGTCATTGGTGCTTAACTGAAAACGGATTATATTACGAATATTTTCTTTTCCAGCTCTTAAAGTATTGAAAACAAAAGTAGACTTACAGTGAAATAAATTCTGTTCAAGACGCATATAGTTTTCAGTAAAGCGCCAGTGACTAAGTAGGTTTTAGACTTTTAAGGTGAGAGGGAAGTCATACCCAAACTCTTGTTTGTGATGATTTCTGTTCGCTTCAAGCTTGACTTGCATATTCAATTTAAGTTTCACTCGTTTTAAGGTTTATTTATTAACTTACATTAATATCTATTGTGTGTTTGTTTGCATTGATTGTTTATTTAATTCCTGTTCGTTTTAAGTTTCATTTATACTTCAATAGGAATTTTTTTTTCTTTTTAAGCTTGATTTTCATATTCAATCTAAACATTTCTCGCTTTAAGATCTATTTATTCATTTATATTATTACTTGTTGTATGTTTTTGCTATGATTGTTTATTTAATTTCTGTTCGTTTTGGGTTTCATTTATTTTTTAATAGTAATTTCTGGTCGTTTTGAGTTTGAATTGTAAAAGGTATTTGTATCTGCTGAGCTTAAGTTTAAAATGGCCTTTACTTTTATTTGAAAAACTTATTTTCGGAAAGTTTTTTAATTAATTTTTTATTGCAAAAAATTTCAAGTTTTTAAAAATTCCTTATTTCAAAATCAAACTTTAAAAAAAGAATCAAATATTCATCATAGTATCAAAATTGATATCAAAGTAACAATATCAAAGTGAAAAAATGGGTTTGTGTCAACCTCAGGCTTTTTATTATCTGATGTTTGAACTATTTTTAACAAAATTGTTATCTCAAAATTTTTATCGGATGGGTTCGGGGAAAAGGGCGTGAGGGGACTAGATTAAGCTTCGGTCTTGTTTGACTCATTAAAAGTGAACTATAACCTTCTATTTTCAATCAAATGAGCCCTCTATGAAGTTTATACGAGTATCCCTTCTATAAGAACCATATATATCCACAGAGTATAACTTACAATGCCTGTCCCTGTGCTCTGGGGGGTTGTGTCGACCCTGGAGTTTTAATATTTGATGATTGAACTATTTTTAACAAAATGGTCACCTGAAAATTTTATCGGATGGGTTTGTCCATCCGATACACCCAAAGGCGTGGAAGGCGGGAAGGGCTAGTTGCCCTCCGATCTTTTTTCACTCTGAGAAAATGAACTACAACTTTTAGTTTCCATTGAAATGAAGCCTCTCTGAAGTCTATACAAGCATACCTTCCATAAGAACCATATATACCCCCAGAGCAATACTTATAACGCCTGCCCCAGCCTCGGGGGGGGGGGGGGGGGTTGTGTCGACCCAGGAGTTTTCTTATCTGACCTTTGAACTATTTTTAGCGAAATTACCNGGGGGGGGGGGGGGAGGTTGTGTCGACCCAGGAGTTTTCTTATCTGACCTTTGAACTATTTTTAGCGAAATTACCATACGTAAAGGAGTTTTTGTTATATGATCTTTGAACAACTTTTAACAAAATGGCTACCTCAATCTGCGGAGGCCAGTTGCCCTCTGATCACTTTTTACTCTTAAAAAGGGCACTAGCCCTTTGAATTTCCAATTGAATAAGCCTTATTTGAAGTTTCTATGACAACACCTCTATAAAAACCTTATATGCCCCAAGGGTATAACTTAAAACCCTTGCCCTGAGGGTTGGGGGGGAGTGTCCTCCTCAAAAACATATTTTCTATCCGGAAATCAACTACGCTGAACAAAATGGCTATCTCAAAATTTTTATTGGATATGTTTGGGGGAATGATGGGTGGGGGGGGGGGGGCTAGTTGCCCTCCAATCACTTTTGACTATTAAAAAGAGCACTAGTCCTTTGAATTTACAATCGAATGAGCCTGTTTAGAAGTTTCTACGACAACTCCTTCTATAAAAAACCTTATATGCCCCAAGGGCATAACTTAAAACCCTTGCCCTGAGGGTTGTGGGGGAGTTTCTTCCTCAAAAACATATTTTCTATCTGAAAATCGACTACGCTGAACAAAATGGCTATCTCAAAATTTTTATTGGATGTGCTTGGGAGAATGATGGGCGTGGGGGGGGGGGCTAGTTGCCCTCCAATGACTTTTGACTATTAAAAAGGGCACTAGAACTCTCGATTTCCATCCGAATGAGCCCCCTTTGAAATTTCTACGACGACCTCTTCCATATGAAGTGCCACTGGGGAAAAAAATAATAATAAAACATTGGAGCCGTATGGCCTTTACTAAAGGCAACGCTATAGTGTTGCCTCTGATTGGAGGGCTCTCTGAACCTTTGTGACTTTGAAACCATTGGACACCATCCATCTCAATAGCACGTGGTGAACAACGATATTCTGTTTCGGGTTAAAGTCAGCAATAAGTTTTGCTTTGAAGGCATCCAGTTCATACTCCCATCCTCTACTAAAGATAAATTGTAGGGACTGAGAGAGTCCCTACCCACCGGTCTATTTATGCACGGGAAAGCAAAGTCTTTTACCGAGTCATGGATTTCCATGGGTATTTCACCGTCAATTTAAAAAAACATCCTTGAGTCCCATTCTCCTCAACGATAGCAATGTTGGGGAAATTTGAAGCACAAGGATCGTTAAGCCATTTGTAATTGCCACACGGCAAACAGTAGTGAGACATCGCTGACGGATAAAGGGAATTCATATCCAAAAAACTGCTTCTGACTTTTCATCGGTGTGCTGTCCGGTCGGATAAGTTTTCATGATACGGTCCCCGTGAAAAACATACCCATCCCTCATTGAGCTCTCTACAAACAGATGCTGATCCACTTCGGTGATCAGACCTATTTCTTCTTTGCTGATTTTAAGAATCAATTCCATCACTAGATGAGGAGCGGAAAAATAATACCCTAAATCCAACCCAAATTCCCCATAGATTTTATCCGTTTTTTTTACACAATGTCCAGAAGAGTCAGTACATCACTGGCCAAGTACAGTTTACAGTAATCACACCCATTATTACACCTACCCTTTGCCCAAACTCTCTTGGCAAATTCATAGTTGCCAGTGGTGCTCTGACTGTCCGTAAGAGAATTGTAAAATGCTTCGATAGGCGGTAATGACACCTCATCTTGCCTCGAGGCAGAGTTGTAGTTATCATAAGCATATATGCCCTTACACGTTAATAAATCATACATTTCATCATCGGAGAAGCGCTGTTTAAGGAGGGGCAAACTATCAAACTTTTCTATACCTGAATCAACTGACTTAAAGACTTGGGTAGAAACTGAAAGAGTCTAAAACACGGATTTTATTTAGGCACGTGTTACCCTTGTCTACTGTTTTCCACATGAATTCTAGCAGTAATAGGTTCTCCAATGATTAGGGTATGATATTACAAGAAAAAGAACCATGTATCCATGCGTTATCTACAACTCACCCCTCGGCAATGCAGGCCAACGCCGGTAAAATAAACTTTAAATCGTAATTGGAATTGTCTATAAAAACCGGTACGAAATATTGCTGTCTAACGTTTACATTGCACGATTGATGTGCAACCCCTCTAAAATTACTCCCTCCCGATGTAATTTCCTGCCATAAATGATCATGGTCGATCACATTCCTTTTTCCCCCATTCCCAATACCATCATCAAATTGAAAAAAAAACAACATATTTTACGATTTTTAATGGCCAATCTGTCATCTGGTGATAGGAGCATAAGATTTTTGTTTAGCGTAGGCGAGAAACTGCACCATTCGCTGTTTTAATCAGACTGGTCAATGCCGGGTGCATGCAGTCTTCACCCCCCAACGACTCATTTACATCCAAAACTTGCATGGTATTACTAGAGTCTCTTTGCACATGAGCGTAAGAGACTTCCATGGTTTCGAGTATTTTAACACGATTTGGATTTGACGAGTCGTATACGTCTTTGAGTTTAGCTCTAAAATCCAAAGCGATCTTATTGCTCTGCAGGAGCTTGTTCTGAAAGTACTTAAAACGTAAGATCGCCCTATCTCCGCTAACTGTTTCCACAGCCTGGTATCCATGACGTTTACAGTGTTTCAAGTGATGCTTTAACTTTAAATTACTACGAAATCTTAAGAGCCATGTCGGACAATAATAGCATACAAACCCATTTTTACCCTTCCCCAAAACCCTACTAATATCGGTTATTGGATTAAAATGTCCCATTGAATCAGGCTCTGAAGTAGGCGTGTATAGAAGCCAGACTCAATGCTGCACTGATTCAATAGACGGAGCCCTGACTGGAAATAATACACACTTTTTTTATCAGAACGCTGACCCTCTTCACATTCTGTTTCATACTCTAACACCGTAACACCAATCTTTAAATGTACATTAGCCAGCTCAAAAATATTTATCCCTTTTAATGTTACGGAAAATTGGCCATTTAAACAATTGACATCTACTTTAGGAAACTTTGACACATCCCATTAGCTGCTAATTCATCCAATTTTTTCTTAGAGGCATTTTCACAAAGGGGTCTAAATGCCGCAATCAAAAATCCATACTTGAAACACTAGCCTCGCATCGAAACAGATTCGTTGTATTCTACTACAATCCTCTGAATCAGAATGATATTCTAAAACTATAGAGCCTGGCCCTTCTCCAAAACCTCTTAAAAAATCTTTTTTAAATCTACAAATATTAACTATTAAATTCTCAATAAATAAAACAACTGACCCACTACCCCCTCGTTATAATTATCCAGTTTAGTTACGATGCTGCTCACCCAATCTAGAAAAACCTCCTCATAATTTGCCAAATGCGGGAGAATTGCTAACATTTATGTATGTAAGTATTCTGAATAAAGTTAGCTCGCATTTCTATTTAAAAGATATATTTTCAGTGTTATTGATGCTTATAAACTGTCCCTCTCTCCCCACACCCGAATCTGTTGTTCAAGAAGGGCTCGAATCTTTTTAAGATAGGAATATGTGATAGCCAAAGGGTCTGTTACTATACCTCCTGACATTACAGAATTAAAGGGGTCGCCGAAAACGGCCCTTTAGACATTAGTATGGTGCAAGGCAGAGTAAGAACAGAAAAAATCTGGTAGTATAAATGCTGGTGACTCATTGTCACTACTCTGGTCAACCTCAATAGTGGGGGTGGCATAGAATCTTCAATAGCACCACCACCAGTCTGTTCAATTGTATTATTGGGTCGTGGGGTGAAATCACTCAATTCACTGAGGATGCCTTCCACGTTGTTTTGGGATAGTTGATCTAGCCAGCCTGCATTGTGTTGCGACACAATTTGATTTTTATGACTATTAACATGCGAACCCGATTTAGATACACTTGTGGGGATATCCCCCAAATATTCATTTATAAACATATTTGCCCATTCCGGGTCCTCAGTTATATCTATATCATAGGTTTAATCGTCTAGACTAGCTAATTCCCCAAAACATTCACTTAAAAAGGCCCTTTGCCATTCTATGTTATCATCAACAAAAGCAATATCTCTAAAATCCATTACGGATTGCTGAAGGCTTATTGAAAATAACTGATCCTTGAGCTGATGTTGTTGGAGGTCATAATTCACAGCCGTTAATCTATAGAAACAGGATTTTTTTCATGTGAAATACCCGCTATTTTATAAAGTCTAAAAAAACTGTGCCAATTTTCTCCTCCCCGTCAAAACTTACTTTTCTCCTACTATTATGTTGGCTAAATACTTCTCCACTTCAATCATATAAAGTACCTGCAGACAACTTAACTAATTTTATATTTCGCCTTTTTATGATATTAATTTCACACTAAATAATTGAGCACAAAAAAGCCCGGTGCTTACTTAGTAGTTGGTAAGCACATAAGAAGTGAAGTTTGGGTAATGCCAAGGAAATAAAACAAAGTATGATAAAAAAAATATTTATCACGGAGTTAGCAATACCTCACTAGGAAGCGATAACCTATTTTCGTATAGCATCGTCGAGATTTCAATGCGCTTCTAATGACATGTTTACCGGTTACTAAATAAGTACCAATAATCCTATAATGTATCAAAGTTAAAACCCCGATACCGCGCCGGCGGATCGACCGAACGCCGCCGACGAAAGGTCCAGTCGAACGCCGCCGACGTTTCACAACACCGCCGACGTGCCAATGGCGCGCCGCCACCGACAGAGGCGGCGGCGTTCGGTCGACTTTAAATTAATTTTTCGGCAATTCTTTATTGCGTCAACCGCAAAGTCGGAGCTTTTGCTTCTCGTGTGGTTTAGTATTTCGATTTTCCTGATTAGAAATCAAGCAGGGCTTGCACTATCCCCGAATTTTCGGGTATTTCCCCGAAAATCTATGCGTCAACCTGAAAAAAAATTTGGTTCCCTGAATCCCCGAAAATCACGCAAGCACGGTGCCATCCCTAGCGATTTATCAGCACTGACTTTCCCTGCCAAATATTACTTTGCATACCATAATTCTTCACCACTCTCTTGTTCATTAATTTCCGTCTCTCTTGTTACTTTGCATAAAAACCAGAAAGATGCAATATGCAATTGCAAATATTGAAATATACACAGTTCTTCATATGTTGACAAAAAACAGTATCGTCTTTATAAAATGAGTTTAAATCATTTCGAACGTAGTTTCCCAATCGCTATTTCTAACATCGTTCGTAGTCAAGAATTAGGATTGTTTCTACAGCTGAATTGTAAGTTTGCAGATTTTTTTTGGCTGTTTTTAGATAAGATTTTCTTAATGTTTAATACGCCTGAATGTTTAATATTCAATTGTTTGGAAGCTACCCCAAAAATTTGACTCATAAATAAATTGTAAATTATTGCCTATAGGTGGGGGCGGATAGGGGGCTATCATTTTTAAGTGATAATACCTTTTTTTTTAAAGCAGGGATGCCAAAAGGATAATTATTTTTTTCATTTAAAGTGGAGACAGAAGAAAATGATATCAGATTCCCTTGTAAACCATTGAAATATTTTGATGGACCCAGGGCCCCCCATTAAGACTTGTTCATTTTCTTGAGTATTTTGCGATTTCTCACAGGCTACTGGCCTAATTTGGATTTTGTGTGTGCTCCCTTTTAATTAGATTTTTTGGATCTTATTGAATGCAACAGCGAATCTATGACTCAGTTTTCCAATAATTTGAGGTATATCTGAATAATTTCGACATTTTGTTGTTGTCTTTGTCCCTTTTACTCATACTCTCAATTTTTTCAAGGAACACTAAGCTGTTTAATGTTATTTTGCGTATTTGTTTGAACCATATAGTGACCTAGTTAATTATTAAGTAACTTATTTTTCTAATGAAAGCTGAGACGGTATCCTATCAAGGTGGTATCCGGAGGGGGGGGGTAGAGGGAGATATTATATTTAAGTGATAGTACCTTGATTTTTTTTATTGAAAGCAGGGATGCCAAAAAGTTCAAAAGTTGACAAAAATTAACAAGATTTTCGTGAGTTATACTTGATACAGCACTTGCATGGTTTTATCGTCCAAAGGGAAAGGGACATATGCGTCCAACCCGTTTTTTTCTCATTGATGAACCGGGTTTAATTTGAAAACATTCGTTCATAAGTACCAGGCAGATTCACACTAATACGAATTGGTGTGACGAAAGCGATATCGACATCCCCACCTACCGTTGCGCTCGAGTGACAATGGCGCCCTTGGTCCAGTGCCCAAGTTACATTAAAAGGCCAGGTCATAATAAAAGCTTTCAATTTGGGAGGTTCAAGGAGGAGTCTTTGACAGTCTTATGACCTCAGGATACTAGATGTTGAAACGTTCTTACGTATCTACAGTGGTTTAAAAAATTTGATCACCTCACAAATGATTACCAAAAATATGCACAAATATAATAAATATAACATTTGGAATATTATAACACTTTTTTCAAAGCTTTAAAGAAAATCAAAAAAGGCTAAATACCCCTAACTACGCTTGAAAGCTATTTTAAAAAGAAACTGTTTGGAGATTTCCATGGAAATGACCATAGCAGAAGCTTTGAGCCTGGTTGGGAATCTAAGAGGAGTCTTTTAGCATTTTGACCACAGGCAACTTATTGTTGCGACTTTCTTAAATTTGGTAATTTTTGTGAGCATTTGGAAATCAATGCTTAAACTCAATAACTGATACTAAGTGTCGTAACATTTTGTTTGGATTAAAAGTGACGAACTAGGATGAAAATCTCAATATCTTCCTGGAGCTACTTCAGTCTGTATATTATTTCATTTAATTACATTTAAAACGGAGGAGTATTTAATTTTTTACCAAAAAATAGCTGGCATTTAATTTTTTTCATACCGAATAAACCATTAAGTGTTTTTTGTTTCATTGTAATTGAAGTGTTTCTATGTGAAATGTTCATCATGTATTTTTCAGTTTGATAAATTTACTCCTTTTAGATGCAGTTTATAATTTGACGTATATTAGGTATTTATCAATTTATAATTTGGAATGAATCCCCAAAAGAAAAAAACAAATAATATCCACAAGAGCAGCCAAAAGCAATAAAAAGCAGCAGTTCAGCCTTAGCCTGCATGACATATATTCTATAAAGAAGCCAAAAACCTTTAAAATGCGTTTTTTAAAATTGTAATTCAAAACCAGTTTTCAATACAAGAAGTCTTTTTGAGAATCCAAAAGAGCAAAAAAAAAACAATCAATATCGAATTCGCCCATTTCGACTGTTTTAAGGGTGACAAAACAGATACAGGCAAAGGGCACTATGAAAAAATTAAGCTTCTAAGATCAAAGTTATATTCAAAGTTTTTACCCAGATAACTGACGAATTTTGTGATATGGTATTTGAAGTTTTGTATGCAGTATTGCTCGATGAAAAAACTACTAATTTTGATAATTATTTATGTTAAGAAAACATAACTAATTGATACTTCAACTACTCGTATTATACAAGGGTTCTGAAACGCCACAGCCATTTCGTTTCTATCACATTTCTACTTCTCTTGATGAATAACGAAGAAGACCAGTTTCCAGTCAGCGACTTGTGAATTTTTGAACTCATGAATAGGCTTGAATCGGTTGTAAATTTAAGCTGTGATTTGAGAAAGACTGATGAAAATATTAGTGTTTACGGTCAGCATTAATCACGCCGGCGGCGTGCCGCTGACATCTTACCGGTGGCGCGGCGTGGCGTGCTGTTTTTGGCCCCGCCACCACCGGTCTTCCCTCATCGGCGCGGCGCCGGGGTCTAGTTAAAACACTATCTGATTAAGATTGAAAAAGGTTTTTTCGTTTTTTGCCCCCCCCCCTCTTTTTTTCTTCGGCAATTACCCCATGAGTTAAAATACACATACACAGACACACAAACACACACACACACACACACACACACAC
>JAQQPU010002711.1:4132-45875 GCA_029168905.1 Artemia sp. Kazakhstan ARC1039
AAATTGACAATATTTTTCAAACGTTACTTACGTATTATACAGACCACATCGGCGAGGTAAAGCTAGGTCAAGTCACAATGTCATTCTATCGTTACTTTTCAATTAAGCTATTGAATACTTTCTAGCAATGTCCCTTGTAAGCGTCTACGCAAATATCTTTTCGCAAAAAATTCGCAAATCTCGTAAACTAAAGAAGTAATTACCCTTTTCATAAACATTAGTCCTTCTATTAATGAACCCATGAAGCGAAACCAGTCTTATAGCATCACACAATCTCGCTCCTAGTTCCAAAAATGGAATGCATGTAGCGTTCGTAGTAATAGGTTTAAAAACCTATTAGCCAAGTTTAAAAAAAAAAACCTACTAATCAACTTACAGATGAATGACCACGGAACTTTCTCTAATCGACTGACACACAAAAAATCGATGTCATAATAAAAAAAAAACATGTATATTCCTTGAAAGAGTGTGATGACCTGTTTACCTACTAGAAGAACCTGTTTGGTACAGGGGCCCCATAGAATTCAATAGATCAACTCTACTGACAGTGGTCAAATATGGCTCTGAAGCATGGCCGCTCCGAAAAGCGGATGAAGATTTGCTAGATGTTTTCCAGAGAAATTGCTTAAGGATTGTTCTGGGTACCCGGCTGACTGGCCGTATTTCAAACAATAGGCTATACGAAAAATGTGATTCAATACCGCTCTCTAGGGCTATAATGAAAGAAAGGTTGAGGTGGTTAGGGCACGTTGTGCGGATGAAGGATGACAGATTGCCGAAGGTTGTTCTTTTCGGCCAACCATATAGGGCTAAACAGAAAGCAGGTCGTCCCCGTCTGGGGTGGGAGGACGTCATAAAGAAAGATTTAAAGGAAATGGGAACTTCATAGGCGGGTGTAAAAAGGGAGGCTTTGAATAGATTGGGGTGGAGGAGGATCGTGTGTAGCTGTGTTGGCCTCAGGCGACTTGGTGCTGCGGTGAGTTGTTAGTAGTAGTAGTAGTAATTAGTTTTATTGATAAAACACAAAACGTAGATAATATAGAAAAAAGACATTTCTTTTATTATATGATCCAAATATTTATTCGAATAATACTTTTAATCTTTTTTTGTTTCATTTAAAATATGGAATCACTGCCCTCTGCTTCTTACTCCTTGATCTGGGGCCAAATCACATTGATATGTGAACTGCTACACAAGGTAGGCTAAAAGTGAGAGTCGAACTCTTGGATTGCAATTTAATGATCAGTCAACCGCTTTACCAACTCGGTCATGCTGGCCTGTAATGAGAATTAATAAAATCGTTTTATGTTTCAAAGGCTGCCAAAACTGTATGAGCGCTCTAACCAGTTTCGGTACGGTGTACGGGTAACAATTAGCTGCCTCTATGTTAAATTACCACCAACTGCTTATACCTAGAAAAGCTTTCCAATCTTAATACTGCTACTAAATGTATGGCTACAATTATTAATCAATATTGTAGTTACTGTGAGCTAGCGTTCATTCTTCAGTAGTTATTGTAGGCTTAGTAGTGCCTGCAGCTGTTGGCGTAGTTATACCTTTCTCTTGGGGCTCGTTTTAGAGAGAGAGAAGGATTTTTCTACATTTTCGAGATTCTCCCTGTTACTTTTCTTCTAGCCACAGATTTCGTTTACAATTGAATGGGATCATCCCAGTCACTTATCTTGTAACCGCAGATTTATTTGCCCATTATATTCGCTTGGAATTTGTTGTGATACTTGTTGTCGTATGTCTTCTAGTGGCAGATGTAGTAGCGGTTCATTTTAGCGCATTATTATATGAAGCATATATCCTTGCATTCTATTTTAACTGTTCAGATTCATTTAAAATAATGTGTAATTTCACATGGCATCATAGATACAAAACGGCTTCTTTCCTAGCCTTTCCTCAGCTATTATATTTTGGCTAATTGCGTAGTTGTGTAATTGAATAGAAACCAGGAATGTTTCAATGCCTAACCTTCTGAAACATCAAAATCATGCATTGCCATAATCCTCGTTTGTTTCTAAAGTTTCAAGTCAAAGCGTGGCAAATCAACCATTAAGCAAAGGTGAAAAGTGTTTGTTCCGCCTTGAAAGGTTGGACACTATGTTTTCAAGGAGCACCCTCCATTAAAAATAATAGAGGAGACCAAAAGTTTAATTGTTCCTCAATCGTATGGGATAATTTTTCACACATTTTTATTACGTCCTTTACATCATAAACTGAATGGTATATTTATATTAAAAGTTGCCACTAGCATAGTGGAGTAAGGACTTGCCTTTTGGTCCATTGCACTCTAAGAGATTCTTAATAAATGGTTATGTTGGTCTCTATATGAATATAAAGGTGGCAAATCTTCGATAACTACAGCTTTTCAATCCATTGGACATGAGACTTTTACTTGTAGCCATTTCTTAATGCAATAAAACCTAACAAAAAATGAAACTGATTTTAAATTTTAAGGTATTTTTCTAGTTTGAATTGAAAGATTCAAATTATTGCTCGGATACTATAAATATTTTTGCAGTTTACATAATAACTTTAACGATCCTGAACTGAGAACAAAAATAAAATAAAAACTTCTTTTCGAAAGATAAACGCGTATAAATATTCCCAAAAGTGTGAAGCCCAAAACACTGCCAAAAGTGTAAAAGTGTGAATTTCAAAAACTGCGGAGCTTAGTAGACAATCGTTGTTAGAAATCGGATTTGCTTCAAAAATTGAATATCTTTGCAAAGACTGCAGTATGAAAAGACATCAAAAATGCAGTTTTTTGATAAAAACTGATTCTAGTTTTCTTTTTTTTGTGTCTTAATTGGAAAAGGCAATATAGCTTTCCATTTCCGTTCTAATGAGCCCTCTCGCGACAATCTAGGAGAACTGGGTCCTTACGACCACCCCTGGGGAAAAGAAACAAACAAATAAACACGCATCCGTGATCATTCTTCTGGCAAAAATACAAAATTCCACATTTTTGCAGATAGGAGCTTGAAACCTCCAAAATGAAGTACTCTGATACGCTGAGTCTGATAATGTGATTTTCATTTAGATTCTATTACTTTTAGGGGGTGTCTTCCCTTTTTTTTGAAAATACGGCAAATTTTCTCAGTATCGTAACTGTTGATGGGTAGAACTAATCTTAATGAAACTTTTATATTTAAAATCAGCATAAAAATACAATTCTTTTGATGTATTTATTGGTATCAAAAGTCAGTTTCTTAGAGTTTTAGTTAGTATTGAGACGAGTCGCTCTTGCTTCACAGTTCGTTACCACGAACTGTTTGGTGTATAAATTATTTTTAATTTATAAATTTGTTTAATAAAATTGTTATTAATAAATTTAGAAACTCTGAAGCGAAATAAAAATGGAAAATAAATATCATCGAACTATTAAGGAAGAAGACTTGGATCTAGGAATTGGATACAAAATTAAGCAATGAAATGTGTAAAAATTAAACATGGAAACAAACTCTTTATTATTAGTGATTGTCAAGGTAAAATGATGATTTATTTGCAACTAATTATTTTGATTCTAAAGCATCTGATCATGAAAAGAAATTAAAAAATTAGATAAAAATATGATATTAAATGTTATTGAAATAAAAATAAAAATAATATAAATTATTTAGATAGTGATATTGAACTATCAACTAAATATTAAATTTTATTAAATTATTACATTTTATCTGTAGCATAGTAATATACTAGAGTAATATAGTAATAAACTAGTATAGTAATGTTATTTCGTAAGACCTGTTTTGATTTTAAACCTCAGGATGGCAAATTGTAAAAATGTCGGGAATTTTCATTTAAAATGGAGTAAAATCAATTGAAAAGGGGATATATTGATGGGGGATCTAGGTAGTCCAGAATCGGCAATTACTATATTACTGACGAATCAGATTCTTTTTATAGTTAGAGACATATGAAGTGGGAACTTATTAAGATTCAGTCAGACACAGACACTACTACCAGCTCACAAGTAGTATACTAGAGTCTGAAATAAATGAATTAGGTTTTTACTAAAGTCTGAGAGAGATGAATTAGATTCTTCTTATAGTTTGAGACATATGAAATAGGAATTTATCAAGATTCAGTCAAATATGGACACTATGACCAGCTCGGAAATGGTAAACTAGAGTCTTAAATAGAATAAGGTTTTACCAAAGTCTGCTGAGATGAATCGGATTCACCACAGTCTGAGAGATATGAACCGAATCTTTTTTAGAGCTAGAGAGATATGAAGTAGGAATTTATCAGGATTCAGTCATGTACAAACACTACTATTAGCTCAAAAGTGTTATACTAGATCCTGAAATAGGTGAATTAGGTTTTTACCAAAGTCTGAGAGAGATGAATTGGATTTTACTAGAGTTAGAGAATTATGAAGTGGGAATTTATCAAGTTTCATTCATACACAGATACTACTATCACCTTCAAACGGGTATGATAGAGTCTGAAATAGTTGAATTAGTTTTTTTTACCAAAGTCTGAGAGAAAATGAATGAAATTCTTTTTAGAGTTAGAGAAAGATGAAGTAGGAATTTATCAAGATTCAGTCATACACAGACAATACTATCACCTCCAAACTGGTATACTAGAGTTTGAAATAGGTGAATCAGGTTTTTACCACACTCTGAGAGAGATGAATCAGATTCTTTTTAGAGTTAGAGAAATATTAATTAGGAATTTATCAAGATTTAGTCAAATACAGACACTACTATCAGCTCAAAAGTGGTATACTAAGTGAATTAGGTTTTTACCAAAATCTGAAACAGATGAATCGGATTCTTTTTAGAGGTAAAGAAATATGAAGAAGGAATTGGTCAAGGCTCAGTCAGACACAGTCACTACTCCCCGGTCTTAAGTGATATAGAGACATATGAAGTGACAATTTATCAAGATGCAGTCAGACAAAGACCCTAGTATCAGCTCAAAAGTTATATACTAGAGTCTGGATGAGGTGAATTAGGTTTTTACCAATGTCTTAGAGAGATGAATCGGACTCTTAATAGTTAGAGACTAATAAATCAGGAATAAATCAAGGTTCAGTCAAACAAGGAAACTACTATCAGCTCACAACAGGTATACTATAGTCTGAAATAGGTGAATTAGGTCTTTACCAGAGTCTGAGAGAGATGAATCAGATTTGTTTTAATGTTGGAGAACCATGATGGGGGAATTTATCAAGAGTCAGTAAAACACAGAAACTACCATCAGCTCACAGGTGGTATTAGTACAGTGTGAAACAGATGAATTAGGTTTTTTTTTACTATGGTCTGAGACAGATGAATCGGATTCTTTTTAGAGTTATAGACATATGAAGTGGGAATTTATCTATGTTCAGTCACATTAAGCCACTACTATCACCTCACAAAGGGTATACTAGAGTCTGAAATAGGTGAATTAGGTTTTGCCAAAGTCTGAGAGCGATGAATCGGATTCATTTTAGAGTTAAAGACATATGAAGAGGGAATTTATCCAGAATCAGTTAAATACAAGCACTATTACCAGCTCAGAAGTGATATAATAGACTCTGAAATAGGGGAGTTCGTTTTTTACCAAAGTCTGAGAGTTGAAGAATTGGAATCCTTCTAAAGTTAAAGACACATAAAGTGAGAATTTATTAACATTCAGTCAGACACAGACAATACTATCTCCTCACAAAGGATATACTAGAGTATGAAATAAGTGAATTAGATTTTTACCAAAGAATGAGAGAGATGAGTCGGATTCTTTTTAGAGTTAGAGGCATATAAAGTTGAATTTATCAAGATTCAGTCAAATACAGACAATACTACCAGCTCACAAGTGATACTTTAGAGTCTGAAATAGGTGAATTAGGTTTTTACCAAAATCTGAGAGAGATGAATATTCTGACTGGAGTTAGAAACATAAGAAGGGGGATTAATCAAGATTCAGTCAAACACAAACACTACTACCAGCTCACATGTGGTATACTAGAGTCTTAAATAGGTGAATTAGGTTTTAAAAAAAATTCTGAGAGAGAGGAATCGGATTCTTTTTAGAGTTAGAGACATATGATGTGGGAATTTATCAAGATTCAGTCAAACACAGACATTACTAACAGCTCACAAGTAGTAGTCGAGTCTCGAATAGGTGAATTAAGTTTTTATCGGAGTCCGAGATTGATAAATTGTATTGTTTGTAGAGTTCGAGACACATGAAGAGGGAATTTATCAAGATTCAATCAGACTTGGACACTACTACCAGCTCATAAGTGGTAAACTAGAGTCAGAAATAGATGAATTATGTTTTTACCAGAGTCTGAGAGAGACGAATCTGATTCTTTTTAGAGTTAGAGACATAAGAAGTGGGTATTTATCAATATTCAGTGAGACACGGACACTACTAACAGCTTACAACTGATATACTAGAGTCTGAAAAAAAAACGAATTAGGTTTTTACTAAAGTCTGAGAAAGATAAATTAAATTCTTTTTAGAGTAAGAAACATATGAAGTGGGAAATTATCTAGATTCAGTCAGAAACAGACACTACTACCAGCTCACAAGTGGTATAATAGAGTCTGGAATAGGTGAATTAACTTTTTACAAGCTCTGAGAGGGATGAGTTGGATTGCACTTAGAATTAGAGACATATCACTTGGGACTATATCAAGACTCAATCAGATACATACACAAGAACCAGCTCACAAGTGGTATAATTGAGTCTGAAATACCTAAATTACGTTTATATCAAAGTCGGAGAGAGATGAATTGGATTCTTTTTAGAGTTAGAGACATATTAAGTGAGAATTTGTCAAAATTCAGTAAGACAAAGACGCTACTATCAGTTTGCAAGTGGTATACTAGAGTCTTAATTAGGTGAACTAGGTTTAAACCAAAGTCTGAGAGAGATGCATTGAAGTTTTTTAGAATTAAAGACATATGAAGTGGTAGTTTATCAAGATTCAGACACATACACTAATAAACGCTCACAAGTGGTAGTCTAAAGTCTGAAACAGGTGAATTAGGTTTTTATCAAATTCTGAGACTGATCAATCGGATTCTTTTTAGAGTTTGAGACATATGAAGTGGGAACACAACTGATGGCAGCAGAACTGATTTTTTAACCTTCACCCGGTTACCTTCATCCAATCTAACACCGTACCTTTTTCAAATAACTTCACACAAATTAGGTTCATCTAGGTTCACTTAGCGTGGCGTGCGGTTGTAGGTTTGCTGCAGGTATCTGGGTGCAGGTAAAAAATCAGTTTGTGCTGTCATCAGTTGTATTCCCACTTCATATGTTTCTAACTCTAAAAAGAATCCGATTCATCTCTCTCAGACTTTGCTAAAAAAAAATAATTTACGTATTTCAGACTCTAGTAAATCACCAGTGAGCTGGTAGTAGTGTCTGTGTCTGACTAAATTTTGGTAAATTATCACATCGTATGTCCCTAACTCTAAAAAGAATCTGATTCATCTCTCTCAGACTTTGTAAAAACCTAATTCACTTATTTGAGAATGTAGTATACCACTTGTGAGCTGATAATAATGTCTGTTTAGTAGTGTCACTTGTGAGCTGGCAGTAGAGTCTGTCTCTGACTGAATCTTGATAAATTCCCACGTCCTATGTCTCTAAATCTTAAAAGAATCCAATTCATCCCTCTCAGACGTTGGTAAAAAGTAATTCATCTATTTCAGACTCTAGTATACCGCTTATTAGCTGATAGTAGTGTTTGTGGGTGACTGAATCTTGGTAAATTCAATTTAATTTTATCCATTTCATTAATAACTCAAACAATTACATAAATACATTTAGGCACTAGAGGTCCCAAGAAGAATAGCTTGTGGCGGATTTCATGTCAATTCACAAAATCTACATAAAAAAGGGAAGAAACCAATTACAACAATATCTCGAAAATATAACCAAAATATGAAAAAAATAAACGAAAAAAAAAACAAACGCTACGCAATTGTCTAAGGCTTAATTTTCTTCAAACTGAAATTTCCTGTATTTTATTTAAATTCCAAACCATTAATAATAATATTGGAAACGGGGTTCTATCTACCCTCCCCCGTCTAAGATCTGATCCAACATAACAAGAAAAATAATAGATAAACAAAATGAATTAACATTTAAAGAAAACAAAAATACTTCAAGACTTTGAGAATATTTTTCTGCAAAGGGAAGAAGAGTTTTTAATAAGAGAAAGTGCACTGGGAATAGATTTATAAAGAGCAATGGCTCTATAATCTGGTGACATCTGAGCCACTGAGGATACCCCTTTAGGCAGGTGAAACTGGTGAACAGAGCTCCGAAGCAAAGTCTAGCACTTGCTTGTTGATGCTCGATCGAAGTAGGGTATGATGTTCAGTGGAAGGGAAAAATTGAAGACTCGATGAACTAGTTTTAGGTTCTGTTTCCTGATTATCACATCTAAGGCCTTTAGACCTGTATCACTGTAAAGATCAGTTGTGGGGTAGAGTCGGGGAAGGTGTAAAGTTGCCTTCACCGCTCTATTCTGTGTTGTTCGGAGTTGCCGAAGGGAGGAATGGTTAGTATTGCCCCATACAGTATAGGAGTAAGAAAGATAAGGAGGGACAAATGCATCGTAGAGAGAAACCATTACATCGGGAGGCACTATGAAGAAGAGACCAAAAAGCTTAACAGAAGAGCACTGGGGAATTACATCAGTAACATAAAAATAACATTTGCTGGGGAAGGTTTAAACACGGGGTATGGGGTTCGAAAATGAATAATGCTACTCTTACAGCTGTTCCAGAGAATCTCATTCTGCTCATACCAATCACGCAAATGGTTGAGCAGGAGCTGAGCCTTAGCAACAGCAAAGGGTAGATCCTTAGCAACCACCAAAAAATTACTATCATCCGCAAACAAAGCAGTATGGGAATCAAGGTCACGAGATTGAAGAACCTATCCTATGTCACATGTTTCATACTCTAAAGAGAATACGATTCACCTCTCAGACTTTGGAAAAAACCTAATTCATTTATTTCAGACTCTAGTATGCCATTTATGAGCTAAAAGTAGTGTCTGCGTTTGACTGAACCTTCATTTGTGTCTAACTCTAAAAAGAATCCGATCCATCTATCACAGACTTTGGTAAAAACCTAATTCACCTGTTTTAGAGTCTAATATACTATTTGTGAGTTGGTAGTAGTGCCTTTGTCTATATGAACGTCGATAATATCCCACTTTATATGTCTCTAACTCTAAAAGGAATCCGATTCATCTGTCTCAGACTTTGGTAAAAACCTAATGCACTTATTTCACACTCTAGTATATCATTTGTAAGCTGGTAATATTGTCTGTGTTTGAATGAATCTTGAAAAATTCCTACTTCTTCTGTCTCTAATCTGATTCATTTCTCTCAGCCTTTGGTAATAACCTAATTCATCTATTTCAGACTCTAGTATACCAGTTGTCAGCTGATACTAGAGCCTGTGTATGCCTGAATATTGATAAATTCCCACTTCATATATATCTAACTCTAAAAGGAATCCCATTCATCTCTCTCAGACTTTGGTAAAAACCTAATTCACCTATTTCAGACTCTAGTATACCACTTGTGAGCTGATAGTAGTGTCTGTACTGAATCTTGATATATTCATTCGTCATATGTCTTTAATACTAAAAATAATCCGAGTCATCTCTCTCAGACTTTGGTAAAAATCTAATTCGCCTATTTCAGAATCTAGTATATCACTTGTGAGTTGGCAGTATTGTCTTTAATTGACTGAATCTTGATAAATTCCTACTTAATGTGTCTCTAATCTGATTCATTTCTCTCAGGCTTTGGCAATAATCACCTGTTTCAGACTCTGAATCTTTATAAATTCTCACTCCAGATATCTCTAACTCTTAAAGGAATCCGATTCATCTCTCTCACACTTTGGTAATAACGCAATTCACCTAATTCAAACTCTAGTATACCACCTGTGAGCTGATATTAGTGTCTTTACTGAATCTTGATATATTCATACTTCTTATGTCTCTAACTCTAAAAATAATCCGATTCGTCTCTCGCAGGCTTCAGTAAAAACTCTGATTCACCTTTTTCAGACTCTAGCATACCACTTATGAGTTGATAGTAGTATCCGTACTGAATCTTGATATATTCATACTTCATATGTCTCTAACTCTAAAAGGAATCCTACTCATCTCTCTCAGACTTTGGTAAAAAACATAATTCACCCGTTTCAGACATAAGTATACTACTTGGGAGCAAAAATTTGCACTCTACTGAAAAAATATAAATGTTGTTACTTTTATAACTTTAATAAATCAAATAATATTAACATTTTGATTAATAAATATCAGTATATGTATATTAAACTGACAATGCACATTCATTTTTATTTTGTCAGTAAAGTGCAAATTTTGTTCTGGCCTTGGGAAGGAATAGGGGTTTCGCGCCCAACTTTTGTCAATTTCTGCTCGTTTTGAGTTTGACTCGGTTAATTATTGTAATTTCTGTTCGTTTTGGGTTTCATTTATTTATCAATGCTTATTTGTGGTAGTTTCACGCTTAGTAGATTATTTGATTTTAGTTTTGCTCTTTTTTGTTTAATGGAGTTCTTTACTTTTCTTTGAAAAACTTATTTTGTGGAAAAAGTTTTTTTAATTAGTTTCTGTTCGTTTTATATTGACATAGACTTTTCAGGGAAAAAGAAAACAATACTTCAAATCTTTTCGTTTTTTAAGACTTTATAGTTCGGCCTGCTATTTGTATGCCGGAGAAAATTTTTCAGCAATTTTTAACAGCATACACCCTTTTAAAAATCTGGACACAAATAGTACTGTTTAATCTAGTTTCATAACTCCTCTAGTTGACCTGTAATGGAAAACTTGATATCATTCGCAAAAAAATCTGTTTACTTTCTTTGATAGCTTGGATACACTTACGCTATTTGGATTTGGTTAAATTTTAAGAGCAGAAGTAGCCCCGAACGTTTGAACATAATACCCTCAGTCGTTACTGAAGCATACCTTTTCTCTGTCAACCCTCAAAATCATTTACAGCGCTATTGTAGACCCTTATATTTGGTACGGATGCTCGGTATGGGCCAGTAATTTCATCGGCAACTATAAAAGGATACAAATTGTTCAGAATAAAGCAATCAGAGTACTCGGAGAGATGTGCCATTGTGAAAGCACTGCCCAATCTTGCCAAAAATTTGGCATTCTGAATGTTGGGCCGCAGTGTGATTATCAGTTATCAGTGTTTGTCTATCAGTGTCTGAATATGTTATCTCCTGAGTACTTTTGGAATGTATTTTCCCGCAATTCTCTCTACCATGAATATTCTACACGAAATGTTGACCATTTGGTCATTGAGATCCGACATTCAACAAAGTCAAGTTTTGCTTTACGGAACATAGGTGTTTCGGTATTGAATGGACTCCAGTAGACTGGTACCTTATACTTTGCGCAGACTTATAGGAACCACTGAAGCGTATCAGGTTGAATGAACTTTATCAAGGTCATCCCCTAGGTCACTCTTGAGGTCGAACGAACTTTATCTAGGTTATTCTCTATTATACTTTGCACAAACGTATAGGAACCACTGAAGCGTATCAGGTTGAATGAACTTTATCTGGGTCATTCCCTATGGCACTCTTGAGGTTGAATGAACTTTATCCAGGTCATTCTCTATTATACTTCTATAGCAGCACTAGGAACCACTGAAGCGTATCAGGTTGAATGAACTTTATCTAGGTCATTCCCTATGGTACTCTTGAGGTTGAATGACCTTGTCAAGGTCATTCTCTATCATACTTCTATAGCAGCAATAGGAACCACTGAAGCGTATCAGGTTGAATGAACTTTATCTAGGCTATCCCCTTGGGCACTCTTGGGGTTGAATGACCTTTATCTAGGTCAGCCTCATACACCCTTCAAAGAGAGTGAGTATCCCCAAGCAATGTCATATGGATTTGCATGGACCTATACACCTTTTCAAAGAGAGTAAGTATCCCCCTTGCAATGTCGTATGGATTTGCTTAAACATATAGGAACCACTGAATCGTATCAAGTTGAATGAACTTTATCTAGATTATCCCCTAGGGCCCTTTACACCTTTTAAAGAGAGTGAATATCCCCTCCCAATGTCATATAGATTTACGGGGACATATAGGAACCACTGAAGGGTATCAAGTTGGATGAACTTTATCTAGGTCATCCCCTAGGGCACTCTTGAGGTCGAACGAACTTTATCTAGGTCATTCTCTATTATACTTCTATAGTGGCACTAGGAACCACTGAGGCGTATCAGGTTGAATGAACTTTATATAGGTCATTCCCTAGGGCACTCTTGAGGTTGAATGAACTTTATCAAGGTCATTCTCTCTTATACTTCTATAGCAGCACTAGGAACCACTGAAGTGTATCAGGTTGAATGATTTTTATCTAGGCTATCCCCTTGGGCACTCTTGGGGTTGAATGACCTTTATCTAGGTCAGCCTCTACACCCTTCAAAGAGAGTGAGTATCCCCTCACAATGTCGTATGGATTTGCATGGACCTATACACCTTTTCAAAGGGAGTGAGTATCCCCCTCGTAGTGTCGTATGGATTTGCTTAGACATATAGGAACCACTGAAGCGTATCAAGTTGAACGAACTTTATCTAGGTGATCCCCTAGGGCCCTCTACACCTTTTAAAGAGAGTGAGTATCCCCTACTAATGTCATATGGATTCTACGAGACATATAAGAACCACTGAAGCGTATCAAGTTGAATGAATTTGATCTAGGTCACCCCCTAGGGCACTCTTGAAATTGAATGACCTTTATCTCGGTCATTCTCTATTATAATTCAATAGAGGCCATAGGAACCACTGAAGCGTATCAAGTTGAATGAAAATTTATCTAGTTCATTCTCTATTATACTTCTATGGAGGCCATAGGAACCACTGAAGCGTATCAAGTTGAATGAAATTTATCTACGACATTCTTTGTTATGCTTCTACCGGCCCTATAGGGACCACTGAAGCGTATCAAGTTGAATGAACTTTATCTAGGTCATTCTCTATTATACTTCTATGGAGGCCATAGGAACAACTGAAGCGTATCAACTTCAATTAACTTTATCTAGGTCATTCTCTAGGGCACCCTTGAGTTGAACGAACCTTATCTAGATTATTCTCTATTGAGGTTCCATTTTGCGGGGGCGTATAGGAACCACTGAAGCGTATCAAGCTGAATGAACTTTATCTGAGTCATCCCCTAGGGCACTCTTGAGATTGAAGAACCATTATCTAGGTCCTTCTCTATTGAGGTTCCATTTTGCGTACGGCCATTGGAACCACTGAAGCCTATCAAGTTGAATGATTTTTATCTAGGTCAATCCCTTGGGCACCCTTGAGTTGAAGGAACCTTATCTAGGTCATTCTCTATCTATGTTGCATTTTGCGCACGGCCATAGGAACCACTGAAGCGTATCAAGTTGAATGAACTTTATCTAGGTCATCCCCTAAGGCACCCTTGAGTTGAATGAACCTTATCTAGGTCATTCTCTATTGAGGGTCCATTTTGCTTACTTTACGTTCCTTGCCATGCTATTTGCTTACTTTACTTTCCAGGCCACCTTTCCAGCGCACATGTCAAGGCAGTCCCCTCGGGACACTCTTGCATAATCTAGTTTTGGACGTTAGGGAGCGCTAAAAGTTGAAACTAATAAAGATGCAGATGTCATTTTTTTATACACTGACATTATTCCACCTTTTTTTTATTTTTTTTTCTTTGGATTTTTTTTTATTTTTTAACATGGTATTTTTTTCCACTTTTTTTTACGTCAAAAAGAGTGAGAGCGACAAAAACACATACGAATACGTAGATTCACACACACAAACCGTGAAAGACATGCATTGGAATAAGCAAAGACCTGCCCAGACACACAATAAAAAAGAGTGAGAGAGACAAAGACACATACAAATCCGTACATTCAAACACACAAACCGAGAAAGACATACATTGGAATAAGCAAACACCCGCCCAGACACAAAGGCAAAAAGAATGAGAGAGACAAAAACACATACAAATATGTAGATTCAGACACACAAACTGAGAAAGACATGCATTGGAATACGCAAACATCCGCCCAAACACACAGCCAAAAAGAGTGAGAGTAACAAAAACACATACGAATGCGTAGATTCACGCACAAAAACCGAGGAAGACATGCATTGGAATAAGCAAACACCCGCCCAGACACACAGGCAAAAAGAGTGAGAGAGACAAAAACACATACAAATACGTAGATTCAGACAAACAAACCGAGAAATACATGCATTGGAATAAGCAAACACCCGCTCAGACAGAAAGGCAAAAAATATTGAGAGAGACAAAACACATACAAATACGTAGATTTAGAAACACCAACTGAAAAAGACATGCAAATAAAATAAGCAAACACCCGCCCAGACACACAGGTAAAAAGAGTGCAAGAGACAAAAACACATACAAATACGTATATTCAGACAAACGAACCGAGAAACACATGCATTGGAATAAGCAAACATCCTCTCAGACAGAAAGGCAAAAAATATTGAGAGAGACAAAAACACATACAAATACGTAGATTCAAACACACAAACCGAGAAAGATATGCATTGGAATAAGCAAAAACCCGCCCAGACACACAGACAAAAAGGGTGAGAGAGATAAAAACACAAACAAATACGTAGATTCAGACACACAAACCGAGAAAGACATGCATTGGAATAAGCAAACACCCGGCCAGACACTCAGGCAAAAAGAGTGAGAGAGATAAAAACACATACAAATACGTAGATTCAGACACACAAACCGTGAAAGACATGTATTGGAATAACAAACACCCGCCCAGACAAACAGGCAAAAAATAGTGACAGAGACAAAAACACATACAAATGCGTAGATTCAGACACACAAATCGAGAAAGCCATGAATTGGAATAAGCAAACACCCGCTCAGACACTCAGGCAAAAAGAGTGAGAGTGACAAAAAACACATACAAATACGTAAATTCAGACACAGAAACCGAGAAAGACATGCATTGAAATAAGAAAACACCCGCTCAGACACTTGGGCAAAAAGAGTGAGATTGACAAAAAACACATACAAATACGTAAATTCAGACACACAAACCGAGAAAGACATGCATTGAAATAAGCAAACACCCGCCCAGACACACAGGCAAAAAGAGTGAGAGAGACAAAAACACATACAAATACGCAGATTCGGAGACACAAACCGAAAAAGACATACATTGGAATAAGTAAACACCCCCTCCCCTAGACAAACAGGCAAAAAGAGTGAAAGAGACAAAAACACATACCAATACTTAGATTGAGACACACAAACCGAGAAAGACATGCATTGGAATAAGCTAATACCCGCCCAGACACACAGGCAAAAAGAGTGAGAGAAGTAACAAATTATTTCTTGAACTCTCCTCCTGGATACACAATACAGACATTTCATTAAGAAATTATGAAAAAAATTGTAAGTAAGTAACAAATTCTTTCTTAAATTCACCTCTTGGATACACAATACGGAAATTCCATTCAAGAAATTATGCAAAAACTTTAAGTAAGTAACAAACTCTTTATTGATTTCACCTGTTAGATGCAAAATACAGAAATTTCATTCAAGAAATTATGAAAAAAATTGTAAATAAACTCTTTATTGTTTTCTCCTCTTGGATACACAATACGGAAATTTAATTCAAGAAATTATGAAAAATTGTAAGTAAGTAACAAATTCTTTCTTGAATTCGCCTCCTGGATACACAATACAGATATTTCATTCAAGAAATTATGAAAAAATTGTAAGTAAGTAACAAGTTCTTTCTTGGATTCACCTCCTGGATACACAATAAAGACATTTCATTCAAGAAATTATGACAAAATTCTAAGTAAGTAACAGTCTTTCTTAAATTCGCCGTTTGGATGCACAATACCGAAATTTAATCCATGAAATTATGAAGAAAATTTTAAACAAATTCTTTCTTGCATTCACTTCCTGGACACAAAATACAGCAATTTCACTCAAGAAATTATGAAAAATTTTAAGTAAGTAGTAATTTCTTTCTTGAATTCGCTTCCTCGACACACAATGAAGCAATTTCACATAAGAAATTATGAAAAAATTGTAAGTAAGTAACAAACTCTTTATTGGTTTCACCTCTTGGATAAACAATACAGATGTGTCATTCAAGAAACTATGAAAAAATCGCAAGTAAGGAACAAACTCTTTATTGTTTTCACCTCTTGGATACACAATACGGAAATCTCATTCAAGAAATTATGAAAAAATTGGAAGTAAGTAACAAATTCTTTCTTGAATTCGCCTCCTGGATACACAATACAGACATTTCATTCAAGAAATTATGAAAAAATTGTAAGTAAGTAACAAATTCTTTCTTGAATCCACATCTTGGATACACAATACGGAAAATTCATTCAAGAGATTATGAAAAAATTGTAAGTAAGTAACACAAAAAATTATGAAAAAATCATAAGTAAGTAACAAACTCTTTTTTGATTTCTCCTCATGGATACACAATACAGACATTTCATTCAAGAAATTATAATAAAATTGTAAGTAAGTAACACACTCTTTCTTGACTTCACCTCTTGAATACACAATCCGGAAATTTCATTCAAGAAATTATGAAAAATTGTAAGTAAGTAACAAACTCTTTCTTAAAGTCACCTCTTGGATACACACAATGCAGAAATTTCAGTCTAGAAATTATGAAAAAATTGTAAGTAAGTATCAAATTCTTTCTTGAATTCACCTCCTGGATACATAATAAAGACATTTCATTCAAGAAATTATGACAAAATTCTAAGTAAGTAACAAACTCTTTCAAGAATTAACGTTTGAATGCACAATAAAGAAATTTAATTCAGGAAATTATGAGAAAAAAATTGTAAACAAACTCTTTCTTGAATTTTCTTCCTGGACAGACGATACAGCAATGTCACTCAAGAAATTATGAAAAAACTGTAAGTAAGTAACAAACTCTTTCTTGATTTCTTCTCATGGATACACAATACAGACATTTCATTCAAGAAATAAAATTTTTTTTTAAGTAAGTAGCAAAGTCTTTCCTGAATTCGCCTCTTGGATACACAATACAGAATGTTCATTCAAGAAATTATAAAAACATTGTAAGTAAGTAACAAACTCCGTCTTGAATTCACCTCCTGGATACACATTACAGACATTTCATTCAAGAAATTATGAAAAAATGTAAGTAAGTAACAAACTCTTTCTTAAATTCACCTCTTCAATACACAATACAGACATCTCATTCAAGAAATTATGAAAAAATTGTAAGTAGGTAACAAACTCTTTATTGGATTCACCTCTCTGGATATACAATACTTTTTGAATTCACCTCTTGAATACACAATACGGAAATTTCATTCAAGAAACTATGAAAAAAAATTGTAAGTAAGTAAGTAACAAACTCTTTCTTGAATTAACCCCAAGGGCCTAGTGAGAGAGACAAGCAAAAAGCTAAGTTCATTTTTTTACTAAAGCAAGTGCTACAATCTATTTCAATTAAGGTATAGATGGCAGCACAACTGATTTTTCCTTCACCCGGGCACCTACAGCCAACCTACAATGCACAAGCGTGACGCGCCACGCTAAGTGAACCTAAATGAACCTAACGTGAATGCAGTTATTTGAAAAAAGGGTGGTATTGTAGGTTTGCTGCAGGTGCCCGGGTGAAGGAAAAATCAGTTGTGCTGCCATCTATACCTTAATTGAAATAGTTGGTAGAACTTGCTTTTGTAAAAAAAAATGAACTTAGCTTTTTGCTTGTCTCTCTCACTAGGCCCCTGGGGTGAATTCAAGAAAGAGTTTGTTACTTACTTACTTACAATTTTTTCATAGTTTCTTGAATGAAATTTCCGTATTGTGTATTCAAGAGGGGAATTCAAAAAGTATTGTATATCCAAGAGGTGAATCCCAGAAAGAGTTTGTTACCTACTCACAATTTTTTCATAATTTCTTTGATGAGATGTCTGTATTGTGTATCGAAGAGGTGAATTTAAGAAAGAGTTTTTTTACTTACTTACATTTTTTTATAATTTCTTGATTGAAATGTCTGTAGTGTGTATCCAAGAGATGATATCAAGAAGGAGTTTGTTACTTACTTACAATGTTTTTATAATTTCTTGAATGAAATTTCTGTATTGTGTATCCAAGAGGCGAATTCAGGAAAGAGTTTGTTACTTGCTTACAATTTTTTTTTATTTCTTGAATGAAATGTCTGTATTGTGTATCCATGAGGAGAAATCAAGAAAGAGATTGTTACTTACTTACAGTTTTTTCATAATATCCTGAGTGAAATTGCTGTATCGTCTGTCCAGGAAGAAAATTCAAGAAAGAGTTTGTTTACAATTTTGTTCTCGTAATTTCCTGAATTAAATTTCTGTATTGTGCATTCAAACGGTAATTCTAGAAAGAGTTTGTTACTTATTTAGAATTTTGTCATAATTTCTTGAATGAAACTTCTGCATTGTTTGTATCAAAGAGGTGACTTCAAGAAAGAGTTTGTTACTTACTTACAATTTTTCATAATTTCTTGAATGAAATTTCCGTATTGTGTATTCAAGAGGTGAATTCAAGAAAGAGTGTGTTACTTATTTACAATTTTTTTATAATTTCTTGAATGAAATGTCTGTATTGCGTATCCATGAGGAGATATCAAGAAAGAGTTTGTTACTTACTTACGATTTTTTCCTAATTTCTTGTGTTACTTACTTACAATATTTTTATAATTTCTTGAATGAAATATCCGTATTGTGTATCCATGAGGTGAATTCAAGAAAGAATTTGTTACTTACTTACAATTTTTTTCATAATTTCTTGAATGAATTGTCTGCATTGTGTATCCATGAGGCGAATTCAAGAAAGAATTTTTTACTTACTTACAATTTTTTCTTAATTTCTTAAATAAAATTTCCTAATTGTGTATCTAAGAGGTGAAAACAATAAAGAGTTTGTTACTTACTGGCGATTTTTTCATAGTTTC
The DNA here is from genome assembly GCA_029168905.1 of Artemia sp. Kazakhstan ARC1039. NCBI lineage: Eukaryota > Metazoa > Arthropoda > Branchiopoda > Anostraca > Artemiidae > Artemia > Artemia sp. Kazakhstan ARC1039. Next base: position 23,155 of record JAQQPU010002711.1, read on the forward strand.
TTGAATGAAATATCTGTATTGTGTATCCAAGAGGTGAAATCAATTAAGAGTTTGTTACTTACTTACAATTTTTTCATAATTTTTTGAGTGAAATTGCTGTATTGTGTGTCCAGGAAGCAAATTCAAGAAAGAGTTTGCTACTTACTTAAAATTTTTCATAATTTCTTGAGTGAAATTGCTGTATTGTGTATCCAGGAAGTGAATGGAAGAAAGAGTTTGTTTAAAATTTTCTTCATAATTTCCTGAATTAAATTTCGGTATTGTGTATCCAAACGGCGAATTCAAGAAAGAGTTTGTTACTTACTTAGAATTTTGTCATAATTTCTTGAATGAGATGTCTTTATTGTGTATCCAGGAGGCGAATCCAAGAAAGAATTTGTTACTTACTTACAATTTTTTCATAATTTCTTGAATGAAATGTCTGTATTGTGTATCCAGGAGGCGAATTCAAGAAAGAATTTGTTACTTACTTACAATTTTTCATAATTTCTTAAATAAAATTTCTGTATTGTTCATCCAAGAGGTGAAAACAATAAAGAGTTTATTTACAATTTTTTCATAATTTCTTGAATGAAATATCTGTATTGTGCATCCAAGAGGTGAAATCAATAAAGAGCTTGTTAATTACTTACAATTTTTTCATAATTTCTTGAATGAAATTTCAGTATTGTGTATCCAAGAGGTGAATTTAAGAAAGAATTTGTTACTTACTTACAATATTTTCTTAATAATTTCTTGAATGATATGTCTGTATTGTGTATCCAGGAGGCGAATTCAAGAAAGAATTTGTTACTTTTCTCACTCTTTTTGCCTGTGTGTCTGGGCGGGTGTTTGCTTATTCCAATGCATGTCTTTCTCGGTTTGTGTGTCTGAATCTACGTATTTGTATGTGTTTTTTGTCACTCTCACTCTTTTTGCCTGAGTGTCTGAGCGGGTATTTGCTTATTCCAATGCATATCTTTCTCGGTTTGTATGTCTGAATCTACGTATTTGTATGTGTTTTTTTCTCTCTCACTCTTTTTGCCTGTGTGTCTGGGCGAGTGTTTGCTTATTCCAATGCATGTCTTTCTCGGTTTATGTGTTGGAATCTACGTATTTGTATGTGTTTTTGTCTCTTTCACTCTTTTTGCCTGAGTGTCTGGGCGGGTGTTTGCTTATTCCAATGCATGTCTTTTTCGGTTTGTGTGTCTGAATCTACGTATTTGTATGTTTTTATCTCTCTCACCCTTTTTGCCTGTGTGTCTGGGTGGGTGTTTGCTTATTGCAATGCATGTCTTTCTCGGTTTGTGTGTCTAAATCTACGTATTTGTATGTGTTTTTGTTTCTCTCACTATTTTTTGCCTTTCTGTCTGAGTGGGTGTTTGCTTATTCCAGTGCATGTCTTTCTCGGTTTGTATGTCTGAATCTACGTATTTGTATGTGTTTTTGTCTCTCTTTTTGCCTGTGTGTCTGGGCGGGTGTTTGCTTATTCCAATGCATGTCTTTCTCGGTTTGTGTGTTTGAATCTACGGATTTGTATGTGTTTTTGTCTCCTTCACTCTTTTTGCTTGTGTGTCTGGGCAGGTGTTTGCTTATTCCAATGCATGTATTTTTCAGTTTTTGCGTCTGAATCTACGTATTTGTATGTGTTTTTGTCTCTCTCACTCTTTTTGCCTGTGTGTCTGGGCGGGTATTTGCTTATTTATTTGCATGTCTTTCTCAGTTTGTGTGTCTGAATCTACGTATTTGTATGTGATTTGTCTCTCTTACTCTTTTTGCCTGTGTGTCTTGGCGTGTTTGCTTATTCCAATGCATGTCTTTCTCGGTTTGTGTGTGTATCTACGAATTAGTATGTGTTTGTTTCGCTCTCACTCTTTTGCCTGATTGTCTGGGCGGATGTTTGCGTATTCCAATGCATGTCTTTCACGGTTTGTTTGTCTGAATCTACATATTTGTATGTGTTTTTGTCTCTATCACTCTTTTTGCCTGTGTGTCTGGGCGGGTGTTTGCTTATTCCAATGCTTGTCTTTCTCAGTTTGTGTGACTGAATCTACGTATTTGTATGTGTTTTTTGTCTCTCTCACTCTTTTTGCCTGTGTGTCTTGGCGGGTGTTCGCTTATTCCAATTAAATGTTAATTTTTTATGTTTTAGGTATGTTTCATCTCATTCTAAGAGACGTAAAAAAAGTTGAAAAAATACCAAGTTAAAAAATATAAAAAATCCAAAGAAAAAAAAAAATAAAAACTAAAAAAAGTGGAATAATTTCAGTGCATAAAAAATTACATCTGCATGTTTATTAGTTTCAGCTTTGAGCGCTCCCTAACGTCCAAAACCAGATTATGCAAGAGTGTCCCAAGGGGATAGCCTTGATATGTACCCTGGAAAGGTGCCAAGGAACGTAAAGTAAATAAATAGCATGGCAAGGAACGTAAAGTAAGCAAAATTGACCTTCAATAGAGAATGACCTAGATAAGGTTCGTTCAACTCAAGGGTTCCTTAGGGGATGACCCAGATAAAGTTCAATCAACTTGATACACTTCAGTGGTTCCTATGACCGTACGCAAAATGGAACATAGATAGAGAATTACCTAGATAAGGTTCGTTCAACTCAAGGGTGCCCTAGGGGCTGACTTAGATAAAGTTCATTCAACTTGATACGTTTAAATGGTTCCTAAAATGATACCTCAATAGAGAATGACCTAGATAATGGTTATTCAATCTCAAGAGTATCAAGTTCATTTAACTTGATACACTTCAGTGGTTCCTATACGCCCCCGCAAAATGGAACCTCAATAGAGAATGACCTAAGTAAGGTTCGTTCAACTCAAGGGTAACCTAGAGAATAACCTAGCTAAAGTTCATTCAAGTTGATATGCTTCAGTGGTTCCTATGGTCTCCATAGAAGTATAATAGAGAATGACCTAGATAAAGTTCATTCAACTTGATACACTTCAGTGGTTCCTATAGCGCCGGTAGAAGTATAATAGAGAATGACCTAGATAGAGTTCATTCAACTTGATATGCTTCAGTGGTTCCTATGGCCTCCATAGAAGTATAATAGAGAATGACCTAGATAAAGTTCATTCAACTTGATACGCTTCAGTGGTTCTATGGCCTCTATAGAAGTATAATAGAGAATGACCTAGATAAAGTTCATTCAACCTCAAGAGTGCCCTAGGGTGTGTCCTAGATAAAGTTCATTCAACTTGATACGCTTCGGTGGTTCCTATATGTCTCGTAGAATCCATATGACATTGGCAGGGGATACTCACTCTCTTTAAAAGGTGTAGAGGGCCCTAGGGGATGACCTAGATAAAGTTCATTCGACTTGATACGATTCAGTGGTTCCTATATGTCCCCGCAAATCCATATGACATTGGGAGGGGGTACTCACTTTCTTTAAAAGGTGTAGAGGGCCCTATGGGGATCACCTAGATAAAGTTCATTCAACTTGATACGCTTCAGTGGTTCCTATATGTCTAAGCAAATCCATACGACATTTCGAGGGGGATACTCACTCTCTTTGAAAAGGTGTATAGGTCCATACAAATTCATACGACATTGCGAGGGGATACTTACTCTCTTTGCAGGGTGTAGAGGCTGGCCATGATAAAGGTCATTCAACCCCAAGAGTGCCCAAGGGATAGCCTTGATAAAGTTCATTTAACCTGATACGCTTCAGTGGTTCCTAGTGCTGCTATAGAAGTATAATAGAGAATGACCTTGATAAAGTTCACTCAACCTCAAGTGTGCCCTAGGGAATGACCTAGATAAAGTTCATTCAGCCTGATACCCTTCAGTGGTTCCTAGTTCTGCTATAGAAGTATGATAGAGAATGACCTTGTTAAAGTTCACTCAACCTCAAGATTACCCTAGGGAATGACCTAGATAAAGTTCATTCAACTTGATACGCTTCAGTGTTTCCTAGTGCTGCTATAGAATTATAATAGAGAATTACCTTGATAAAGTTCATTCAACCTCAAGAGTGCCCTAGGCAATGACCCAGATAAAGTTCATTCAACCTGATACGCTTCAGTGGTTCCTATACGTCTGTGCAAAGTATAATAGAGAATGACCTAGATAAAGTTCGTTCTACCTCAATAGTGCCCTAGGGGATGACCTTGATAAAGTTCATTCAACCTGATACGCTTCAGTGGTTTCTATACGTCTGTGCAAAGTATAATTTACCAATCTACTGTCTCCCGGATAGTATTAGAGCGGCTGATAGCTTAGTTTCATTTAAGAAAAAGTTAAAGAATTTTTTTGTTGAAAAAGGAGGATAATTTTTGGAGATTGGGGGGAGGAAGAGGGAAGGGGAGGGGGAGGAAGAAGCAAGGGGGAGGGGGATGAAGAGGGAAGGGGGAGGTGGGGGAGAATGGTTAGAGTGTGACAATGTAAATTGTTTTCTTGACTTGTTTTTCCTTACCTTCTTTTTTTTTTGAAAAAATAAGAATTTATTAATAATTATTATTTTTTTATTTATTTTTGATTAAAGGGTGGTTAGAAGATGCAGCCACCAAAAGGATTTCTTTTAATCTTAATGTGGTTGCCTAGTTATTTCTGATGTTTTTTGAATGTTTTTTTTTGGTAAAATAAAAATGCCTATGTCTAAAAAAATGTCTATGTTCTTGGGATACTGCTGAGATGCCTTATTGGGAATTAGCATTATCACAGTAATTTTGATTTAATCTTAAGTCAACATTTAGTTTTTTAAACATATAAAAATTGGATTTGAGGAAGACTAAAATCTATTCTATAAATTATATACAACAACTTTATATATAAACCTTATATGCCCCCGGGGCATAACTTACAACCCTTGCACTGAGGGCCCTGATGGGGTTATCATCCTAAAAGACCTAATTTCGAGAACTTTCAACTACGTTGAAAAAATGGATATCTCAAAATTTTGATTGGATGTGTTTGGGAAAATGGTGGGCGCGAGAGGGGCGTTAGTCGCTATCCAATCACTTTCAACTATTGAAAAAGGCACTAGCCCTTTCAATTTCCAATTGAAAGAGCCCTTTTGACGTTTCTACGACAGCGCTTTCAATAAAACTTTATATGCCCCCAGGGCATAACTTACAACCCCTGCCCTGAGGGCTTTGGGAGGATGTATTTTGATTGGATGTGTTTGGGGGAATGATGAGCGTGGGGAGGATAGTTGCCATCCAATCACTTTCGACTATGAAAAAGGGTACTAGCCCTTTGAATTTCCAATCGAATGAGCCTTTCTTGAAGTTTCTATGACAACGCCTTCTATAAAAACCTTATATACCCCCAGGTCATAACTTAAAGCCCTTGCCCCGAGGGTTGTAGGGAAGTGTCCTCTTCAAAAACATATTTTCTATCTGGAAATCAACTACGCTGAACAAAATGGCTATCTCAAAATTTTGATTGGATGTGTTTGGGGGAATGATGGGCTCGGAATGGGGGGCTAGTTGCCCCCCAATTACTTTCGACTATTAAAACGGGCACTAGCCCTATGAATTTCCAAACGAATGAGCCTTTTTTGAAGTTTCTACGACCACGCCTTCTATAAAAACCTTATATACCCCCAAGGCATAACTTAAAACCCTTGTCCCGAGGGTTGTGGGGGAGTGTCTTCCTCAAAAAGATATTTTCTATCTGGAAATCAACTACGCTGAACAAAATCGCTATATCAAAATTTTGATTGGATCTGTTTGGGGGAATGGTGGGCGTGGGGGGGGCTAGTTGCCCTCCAATCACTTTCGACAATTCAAAATTGCACTAGCCCTTTGAATTTCCAATCGAATGAGCCTTTTTTGAAGCTTCTACGACAACACCTTCTATAAAAACCTTATATGCCCCCAGAGCATAACTTAAAACCCTTGCCCCGTGGGTTGTGGGGGAGTGTCCTCCTCAAAAAGATATTTTCCATCTGGAAATCAACTACGCTGAACAAAATGGATATCTCAAAATTTTGAGTGAACATATTTGGGGGAATGATGGGCGTGGAGGGGCTAGTTGCCCTCCAATCACTTTCAACTATTAAAAGGGCACTAGCCACTCCAATTTCCAATCAAATGACCCCTTTTCGAAGTTTCTACGACGGCTTTTTCGATACGAAATGCCCGGGTATGGAGAAAAAAAACAACACATTGTACCCCCATCGTTCTTTACTTAGGCAGCGCTAGCGCGCTGCCTATGATAAACTTGCTTACTAAGAAATAAAAAATAAACTGCATATAAATACACACCAATTGAGAAAACAACTGTAAACTTTAAAAGATGATAGCTTAAGCACATCTCAAATGTACAGAAGCTTTTACCCCAGAGTTTGCTCTGCCCCTAAATTTTACGGTTTTCGCAAAACCCATCTATCTTCTCTAGTTTCGATGCAGTTTACTCGTAAACCTCTTATGATTTCAATAAATATGTATAGGCTTTGCAAAGAAAAATAGATGATAATTCTGATTGATCGGATTATAAGAATTAATAAATGTATATAATGAGCCTTGTTCACCTCTGCAACACATTTTTCTTGTATCAGAGACAGATTTTTCCTTCAAACTATGGGTTCATTTGTTGTTGTTTTTTCATATTTTTTTTGTTCGTTTTTTTTTAATTTTCTGCCCGTATATTATTAGAACACATTGCATAGATAATTTGATCTTTCTTATTTACCAAACATTAATCACATGTCCATTCAAATAACAATTTGAAAATTCACTAATTTTGGCTTTTTTCGTTCCAGAAGAGGGGTCTTGGAACACTACAGTTGGATCTGCTGAGAAGCTCATCTTCATCGATCATGTCGTCATAAGGTTGAACCCCTTCGCTTTCCATGTCTAATTTAACCTGCAAAAGAAATAGTTTTCTTTTTTATACCTTGAAAAGAGAAACTGAGAGATGTAATAATAGACTTTCAAATTAGTTTTCTCTTTATACCTTAGAATTAAAAACCAGCACGGGTCATTTGCATGTAATCCCTACAAATTTAGGGGCTGGTCATTAAAAAGAATAAGTAGTTATCAGCAATAAAGGTAAGGTCAAAAACAAACTTTTTAGTGAATTAAGTTAAGAAGAATAATTTGTAAGTTCTTTGCATATTTTTTTATCATTCTGTTATTTTAGTTCTTTTTTTTTTAATTTTCACATCAAATCACACACGCCTACTGTCCGAAGTTTACAACTTTCCCCCAGACTCCTCCCCAGCTGAAAGTTACTATTTCGAAATTCCTTTCAAAACTAAGATAGGCCTACATAATTCAAGTATCCATAGAAACAAATCAGTTTTCTTTAGTATACCTATTTTTCTTTAGGATTCAAAATTTTGACGCTTCAAAGCCCAAGAATTATTTCCACTCTGTTTTTGCAAGAGGTTTGGGTAAATCTCCAAAACTTCAAGGATATTAGTGTCTAGTTGGTCTATTGGTAAATCCTGGCCTAGTTTCACAGCAATTTTTATTTTATTTTCAATGTTGTAATAACCACAAAAGAAAATATTTGTAATGTAATTCGTCTTAGTAAAGGGTCAAATACGTAGTAGGCCTTATGCTTTTACCGTTTGGTAACGAGCAGTGGCCCGACCTATATATTAAAAAAGTATTTGTAATATAATTTGCTTTACTAAAGCACCAAATGTGCAGTATGCCTTTTGCTTTTACCGTTAGGGATACGGGTAGTAGCCAAACTCTTATTTCTAGTGAAGAATATAGGTGTCTTGAACATTTTTGGAGGGAGCTAATAAAATTAAAATGAATTCCCATGAATTTTGGAATAAAATTGTAGTATATTAGGTAGTACCTACCTGGCCCCTCTACACCTTTGATAGGGAGTAAGTAGTCTCTAAGTGCCAAGGTCAAGGTCATTAAGAAAACCCAAGGGTTTTTTTCTACATAGTAAGATCTTGGGGTTACCCTAGCCTGGTTGTCAACCATGTAAGACCTTGGGGAAAACCCTTACTTACATAAGTGTTGTATATTGTTATTATTGATTTAAAACTGGGATGATAGGAGAAAACCATGGCCTTGAAAGTATCCTATATAAGGTGAGATATAAATATTGATAGAATCACAAATTGAATAGACTTTGGCTATTGTGGAATAGTGAATTAAACAAATTCAGTTATTCAGATGGTTGAGAAAAGGAATTGTAGTGATCCTTTAAGAGAAGTGAGTAAATTTTTAATTTTTGCATTATGTTTAGTAAATATGGACGAAGGGAGATAGCTTTTATCGCCGTATTTGTTATATTAAAATACATTTCCAAATTATTTAGTAATTATAATGAATTGGTACAGACTATAAGATTACATGATATTTCCCAGGGAAAAAATACCCCCTCCCCTTTAAGTCATCCTTTTCATTAGATTTTAGTTTTGGAAATTCAATTTTTGTAATTTAAGTTTTAAGTTTAAGTCATGTCAATAGTTTTTATTTCTCTAAATTTTAGACTATCAAAGAAGCAATTAACTTTCTATTTTAGTAATAAACTAATAATTCAGTGTGGAGAAAAGAGTAAAATTAAGGAGAATCCAATACACATAAACAAGTTAGGATATATATGTCTACACATTAAGAGAAGGGAGGGGGTAAGGGATGGAGGAGTTTAGACATAAATAGTTACTGTGCTTTAATTCTTACTGTAAAGATATATTGTATTTCATACCGTTTTTGTTATTCAGTTATTCAAAAAATTACCAGAATGAGGCGAAGATCACTTTTCATTACACATTTGTAAATTCCTTAGTTATTATAATGATTTCTCATAAACTGTAACATTACATAATTTTTCCCAGGAAAGAATTATACTTATATTCTGAAATATATGCTTTACCCCCCCCCCCCTTCTATTATTTTGAAAAACTAGTAATCGAGTCCCTAAATGAATTTTATGTTTGGATTTAGGATGAAATTCTTAACCTAAAGATATAAATTTATGACAAACCTATATTATTAGTGAGTTATCCCAAACGTGTACCTTATCGAAATGCAAATCACTTTTTATATTCCTCGTTAAAGGAAGATTTATTTGTTTGAATAGTTTATCTTTTTATAACATTCCTTGTTCTTCCTTCAATATACAGAATGTAACTGCTCAAACAAGGGTAACTTGACATTGCAAATCTTTTGGGAAACACACCTTAGGGTAAGTTATTCAACCCTTTTTTATTTATGCTAGAATACGGCCGAGTTTAACAATAGCCTTCCAGTTTTGACTTACTTAAATATTCTTTAGTGTAACAAATTTAATCGGTTTTGACAAGTAGATAGCAGGCAATTAATTCAACTCATTGTGAAGTAGTACAGGCGTATATGCACAAGAAAACAAAAGATGAATTAAACTCTTTTTGACAGGTAGATAATAGGTAATAAATTCCAACTTGTAGTGACAAGTATCAGAGAGAATGTGGGCATTGGACGCTACTTAAAACCAATAAAAGTTATTTTAAAATTTATTTTTTTTCATTCGCTTTATTTCTTAGAAACACAATTACTGTCATTTGAGTTGAAGTTCAAACCATATCAATGATTTGTCCTTAGAGGGGAGGGGCTACTTAACAGCATTGTTTATAGTATAAGGGCAATTACAATGGAAGAAAGAGGGAGTCTTTAGCTGAGATTGAGTTAGAGGTATGAAGGTGAGGGGACTTTAAAATTTGACTGAAAGATTTTTTTTTCAGTCTCAAAAACATGTTGTGTATATTTGTAACAAATAGTTCAATTCTGTTATATTTTATCCTAGACTAAAGCAAAAAGAAATAAGAAAATCAGAATCGTGGAACAGAAAACACAACAAACGTTAGAACCTATAGCCATTATGACGGAAAATGAAGATGAAATAAAGCCACCCGGGTATATAGATCCTGTAGTTCTGGATACTCTCTTCAATATGGTTGCGAGTATTCCCAGCCCAAGGAGCTGTGTGCTACAGGATGGAATTGACATACAGTTCCCCGGCCATGTGGATTGCTCAGCCATGGATACTCTCCTCAACGTGACTGGGGATATTCTGAGTCCAGAAGATCTCATAGCAGAGGAATCCTATTCTTCCCTCCCGATAACCAATATGGACCCTCCACAAATTATATCAACTCGCTCTTCTGTCAAAACGCGAAAAAACTGAATTTATTTTCTCTGTCTGTCTGTCTCTGTCTGTCTGTCTGTCTGTCTGTCTGTCTCTCTCTCTCTCTCTCTCTCTCTCTCTCTCTCTCTCTCTCTCTCTCTCTCTCTCTGTCTCTCTCTCTCTCTCTCTCTCTCTCTCTCTCTCTCTCTCTCTCTCTCTCTCTCTCTCTCTCTCTCTCTCTCTCTCTCTTTCTCTTTCTCTCTGTTAAAAAACAAACTTGCTATATAGACTAGTTCTTCAGTCGAAAACTTAAGAAAAATTGAATGTATCCTCTCTCTCTGTCACTCTTGTATATGTTTTAACAGACAAACCTCTAATTTTTTTAGTTTTATTTAAATTTGATTAACAAAAGCCCTATTTTTTTAAAAAATAGAAAGTAGTAATATATAATCGTGTTAGTGGGTGAAAAGACACCCAGTCAAATAAAAAAACTAAATTCATTCATTTTACTTTTACGGGAAAGCAACAGAATTAACTACCTTTCCTGGCCCATGGCTGCAAAATATCTTCGATAACTGTCCAATTTCACAGGACCAATTATCAAAAGATGATATTAATGAAGGAATGTGTCAAAATATACAACTATATTTTGAGTTTAGTATAGACGAGCTAAATAGTTTTGTGGAGTATTGACAACAGTATTGACAAACAGTATTGACCATAATATTTCTGGAGGGATATTTGACGAGGACAGTGTTGTAAGTGATATGAGCCCTGCGCAAAACAGTACAGGATTTGAAAATGCCACCGTGCTCCCAGAAAGTGTATTACGTGAATGTGCTTTGTCAGAATCTGCTCTAGGTCATATTGAAACAGACAAGGCAGTTTTTATTTCTCCTGAGGGAAACTAAACTGACTTAGTTGTTATTTTAGACGATCCTGTTAAAGCTCTTCATATATACATAGTCAGAATTTGAGCACTTATTGAGACTCAGATTCACAACTAGGGCGGAAGAAACGTTCTGAAGGGAAAATAAAGGTCGAAAAAGAAATCTATAAACTCATTTTAAATTCGGCCTTTGGTAAAATGTGTGAAATAGTTCGCATTATGAGTCGCTGTGACGTTATAACCAATCCCAAACAATGTGCTCAAATTATCATCGATCCCAATTACACTTCCTTTGCACTCATTGCCCTGGACTGGGTACTATTGAATAGAACGAAAGAAACATTGTATTAAATAAAAAATATTGCTGCAGGCAGTGCAATCTTGGAAATTTCAAAAAATCTCATGTTAGAACTCTATTACAATGTGGCTAGGGTATAATGGCCGGAGGAGGGACAAGTAGAGATCTGATAAGGGAATAGAGATTCTCTACTGCTAAGAATAAAAACAAAAACCTACTCGATGATTTGGTTAACGGTGAAATCATTAGTTTTTTTATGGACTACAGCAACTGGGACGGGGAAGTCTATCCGACACTAGTCAAATGTCCAGCTCCAAATCATATTTAGAAACGGAAAGTGACATGATTTCCTTGGGTAAGTTTGTAGGTCCGAAGGTGTACTTTTTACTGACAAACACCGAGGAAATAAAAAAAAATCTTGCAAGAGAGTGCCCAAGCACTATGTGAAAAAGAATTTTGACATGGACCTTTATATGAATTGTATTGTTGAAAATACACTTCTACCAGCGAAATTGTTGGCAATTCGATCATTAAAATATAAAAATTTTACTCTGAATGTTGCAAAGATTGCAATGAGTAATATTTCCAACAAGGTTTATGTTTGTAGAAATGGTGTAAGTTCTTCCCTCTTGGGCACTACTTAACATCCGACCAAAACGAGTTTATTTGTCATAAGGAAAGTCTCGGTGTGAGTAAACGTTTTTTATAAATTCCCAAAATCTTGTGGGGGGTCGTCCCGGGGGCCTTCGACCACCAGGCTGGCCACCATTGGGGGGGGGGCACCGCCGCAAGCATATTTTAATGATTCAGAGCAGTTTTTCTAGTGTTGTATTATTGAAAGTGTACTCTTTTGTATGTATTAAAAAGTTTTCGTTGTACAATGAAAAAAAATAAAATGTTCTACTTATATTTCTAATGTTCTATTTATATATTTACTATTCGCAACTATTTAATCTAGTAAGCTCTTTGATTTTAACTCAGTTGTCGTTGTTCATTGAATAGGGTTAGACACATAGAGCAGAGAGAAAAGGAAACATAGATTAAGTATCGGTTTATACCACCTTTAAGAACTTTTCTTTGTGGGCCATCAATGAGTGGGAAAACGACACTTTTGATGAAAATAATTCAGAATTGAGGTGAAATGTTATTAACAGGAGATCATCATCATACATCCAAAAAAATATATACTGTTGTTATAGTGTTTGGCAATAGTCACATGATCGGATAAGGGCTATCAAACCTCAAGTTAAATTCATCAAGGGATTGGATGGTGTGTTCAATTCAATTAAACCAAACTACTGGCTTATTATTGACGATTTAGCCACATCAATAGATCAATGATCTGAGAAAAAATTGAATTGTTCACAGTGCGGTCCCATCACGAGAAACTTTCGGTCACCATTGTTCTAAACAATCTCTTTCATGAGAGTAAATGTATGCGAACTTTTGCATTTAACTGTACTCATTACTATGTGTCCAAATTTGTTCGTGAATCAAGCTCCCTCATAACTTTAAAGAAACAAATTTATCCGGGTCAACCTAAATTCCTGCTTTCTGTTTACAATAAGGCTACAACCAAACCACATGGATACATTGTTATTGAACTTAATCAAAACACACATGAAGAATCACGTGTTATTAGTAATATATTTGATCGTGAAACAACAGTATATCTGCCGATGGGTGATAGACAAAGATATTAGTTGAAACTATAACGTTAAAGAATTTACATCGCAAAAGATACTTGTTGTGTGTTTTGAGTTGTTCAAAACTGCAGCTTAGGAAGGCCATACTGGACAATGTAGATCGAGGGTTTATTAAACTCATTTCCAAGCTGTGTTTAAATTTAACTGCAGGTAATGTTCACCTACCAGATGCAGTTAAGAAGCAGACTAGAAAACATCAATCCATTGTTTGTTCACTGTCCAAGAAAAAATCAGTCAAATACAGAAAATAAAACATTTACTTCAGGCAGGGGAAGGTTTCTTCATAGTTTTATTGCCAATTATTGCCGGTCTTGTTAGCGATCTTTTTCTCTCTCCATCTCAATCGTAAGTGTTAAAAAACATGGCTAAACCCTAGAAATTGACTGCAATTGATGAAGCCTTGTCTCCACTGAAAACTTTTGAAGGCAATCTCAGAGATTTCCTTAATGACAGTAGCATATCTGATGATCAAAAACTTTCAATTTTTCAATTGGCGCTTCGTCGTGTTTACAAACAAAAGCTATATGAAATTAAACCCATCACAGTGTTGTGAATGATGCAGATAAGATGCAAGAGTCAAATACTTCATAATCATCTGTGTCAGCACCACTACTACTCGAAGGTTACTTATCAAAAATATTAAGGGCAATGATTGTTAGATTTAGAAGATTGTTAAATGTTTTGAATGATAGCAGTGATGTTTTGACATCATTAAATGATGATGATGATGATTCTGGAAAGGACAATTTCAAAATGTTAATGCTAACAAGTATGCCTAAATCCAATTACAACAGCAGCAGTAATGATTCATTTTTAGAGGGTAGGAAAAAGCTTCTTTCCACCACCGCCACAACAACCACCACCTCCTTTATTATATAAAAGGGTAGCGGTGGACGAGGTAGTAGAACATATTTAATACACATTTAGTACATTGTAGTACACATTTACACACAAAATGTATGAAACTCTGCAATGTATCTATGCAAATGTTGTTGAGGTGGGGAGTCTTAGTGCCCCCGGTACTCTTGCTCATGCTACTAATACTCAAAAGAGTAAAGCAAAAGAATATCTTCAAACTGAATCCAGCTACACTCTTCATCGAAGTCGCAGACTTTGCTGTAGTCAATATCGAAAACCTAAGGCATTTTACCCCTTGAAAATCATGCAAGCTGATCTTATGTCTTTGGATGAATTACAACGACAAAAAAATAAAGCTTACAAGTACATTCTATTTGCAATTAGTATTTTTAGTCGCCACTCCTATAACATTCCACTGAAATGTGAGAGTGGAGAAGAGATTGCAATTGCTCTAGTAACACTGCTTGACCAACAACCTGATAGAAACAAACCTGATAGAAAAATGCAGACGGATCGAGGAAGTGAATTTGTTAATCCAAAACTAAAGAAAATTCTACTAGATACAGAGTTATATCATAATCATTTTCCAATCAAGGCTGCATTGGCTGAACGATTGATTAGAACCATTCGTCTTTATATTTCCAGATATTGCACACTCAAAAACACTGCACCTTTGTTTATGATTTGGATAAAATTATGCAAGTTTACAATCAACGTCCTCATCACTCTCTGTCCAATTTTAGTCCTCTTGAAATTCATTACGACGATAACAATACACTTGACATTTCTCTCAAACAATATTCTTCTAACAATGAACGTGGAATAAAAAGTAAATTGTCTTTGGATGATATGGTTTGAATCAATCGGTCAAGTAATGTTTTTGAGAAAGGGAATTACTTGTGGCCCACAGAACCTTTAAAAGTGTCAAAAATCATAGAGACTAGACCCGTGACCAATCGACTACGAAATTTAAAAAATGATGAGATTTTGCGTTGATCTTATGACTCTGAGCTGCAAAAAGTTAAATACAGTGGCATTCATCAAATTGAAAAAGTATTAAAGACTCGAACGCAGGGTGGTAAGAAACAGTCGTTAGTTTGCTGGCTTGGCACAACTCTGGATTTGATTTTTGTAGAGCTGCTGAAGACATACACAATGCCCATAACGTTTGCCCATATGATTTCTATATAACGTTTATGCCCAACGTTTCAAATCATGTCTATGACGATATGATCAAAAAATTGATTTTTGGATTAAACTCTCCCCCTCCGTTAAAGTTGAGGGTAGATATGAAGTCGACTTCGTCGATTGTTTAATCAAGAATATATGTGATGTTCTAAGAAAGGGTACAGAGAATGACTTTAAAGTAAGACCCTTTGACTGGCTTTTCCGCAACGAAGAATGGGTTGCAAATTTTGACTCTAATGATTACCCATTTGCCATCATATCCTACAAAGAATACAATAATATACAAAAGCTGTGTCGAGTTATCAGCAAAAATAATTGCGAGTAAAAAAAAGGGTGGTTTCACATTTAACTATTCAACAGAACATAGAAGAATTTATATTACCAATTCAGTTCAGGATGAAAGAATTTTCCTCAACTAGAATTTACGCAAGGTCCATGGTTTTAAAAGCCATATTATTAAAGCTAAAATTTCAGTAGAAAGGATCATATTACCTATGCAGACTATGCACCCAGTTTCTCCTAAGACAGTTGTATATTTATATACAGTTCATTTGTAAAATCCTCCAGAGTTTGTAATTCCAATGCCCCCCTTTTACGTGTTTAGAGAGAAAGGCTACAGAAAAAAATGTTCGTCACGACAATATAAGGCATCTCCAGTATGTTCCTGTAAACACTTCGTATTTCGAACTCTGTCAGTTAACACTAAGAGCTCAATTCGGAGATCTTTTAGCTGTAATAAAGAATTTGTGTGTTATTACATGTCATTTTCAACCTGTCGGTCAAAATGAATAGTAGAAGAATTCCATTTGTTTGTCCTGACATTGATTGTTATTTTGCTGCTCTGAGTCCCCATCAAAGAGGTCATGCATTGGATTATTACAAAGGGCGTACTACAATGTCTGGCTACGGTCTTGGTAGTTGGTTTACTAGGCTATTTAGTTCTGCACTATCCTTTGCCAAGAAATATATTGTACCAGCTGCAACAAATTTTGCTGCCTCCACTCTACAGGGCTGGGGCTCGGGTAAAAATTTCAAAGACATTCTTTTATTATATTAGTTAATATAAGAGCTGTTCAGCAAGAGCTGTTGGTAAACAATTAAAATCTCAACAAAATAGTAGAGATTTAAAAATGATGCGTGGTAGTCATTCATTAATCAGTCTCCGTCCTGGGGAGAAGCGAAAGGCATCAACAACGATTTTGAAAAAAAAAATTATCAAGAAAAAAGATGAATAAAAAGGTTGTTAGATCAAAAAATGATTTTTTCTCAAAAGATGATTTATCTCCCTCATAAAGAATCACATCCATCGATTATTTCATTGTTAAATCTATTCAATGCTGAAAATGTTGATGTTAGTGTCATGTACGGTTACTGTGAACAATTTCATCCCCAAAAACCCCTGTCGGAAAATATACACTTTCAAATATTTTCCAGTGAAATTGTTTCATTGATTTATCATCCACATTCATTGATTTAAATGTTGAGGTAAAGACCAAGTCTGACAATCAAACTCCCAGCGTTACTATGGTCTATCATATGAAAAGTGTATCCTACACAACTTGTTCAGGCAAATTAATTTGTACATTAATGGAACATTGGTCAGCACTCGCAATAATTTATCAAACTATGTAAGCTATATACAGTTTATGTTGATGACACCAAAATCATACAAGGAATTCAGAGTTCAGGCAATTGGTTACGAATATAGATTGAATGTTGATACTTTATGGTGAGCTGACTACAGCAGTGACCAAAGAGTATCATTTGGTTGGTAAATTTAATCATGAGCCCCCCCAACGTTAAGATTAACATAAAGTTACAACTCGCCCAAGGTAATTTCAATTTGAATAAAACAATTGCTGCAGCACCTGATGTAACTGTCAATCTCATTTCAGCAGTACTTCATGTACGAAAGCAACAGGTCATGAGCTCTGTTGCATTGGCGGTGGAAAAACTGAGACCTAACGGTAACAATATCGAACTGCTCGTTCCTCATACAGTTACCAATCAACGTCACATTGACACAGGCTCTTCTATTTATACTGATTCATAATTTATCAATGGAGAAATCCTCTCAAAACTAGCCGTGGTCCTTGTGAAGAGTGCAAGTACCGTTGACTCCTGGGCCACATCCCCCATCATTTTAAACTTTTGGCTAATCCTGTCTTGTGTGCAAAGTGAATGGAATTCCTCTTTACAATTTATCATTTGACAACAAATCCTAGAGAACTGTGTATGAATTGACTATGCAATCACTGGATCATGATTCATAACTATTTGAAAATGGAATAGCTGATTCGATGTTTTCAAAGACTCATGGTGTAATTCTTTTAGACTTGTCTGGCACTGAAGATATGACTGTTGTTAGAACTGGGAGTGTACGTTTAGAGTGTGCATTCGTCGATGCCTTGACTGAAAGCATTACGTTAATACCACTAAGTCAATTTGAAACCTATTGGGAGATCACTCCCGACGATAGTGTTCTTCTAGACTTGGCACCATGAACACGAATCAAATAATTGTTGTGTTTAACTTGGATCCAGTCATGTCTAAATACAAACTTATTGTCTACCCTTATTCTACCCTACACTTATTGACAATATTTAAGGTGATACTCATACAATTACTTGACTTAAGGCTCCTGCCGCGTTGGGGGTGGCGTAGAGAGCATCGCAACTCTGCTCCTCCAGGCTGACCGGTCTGCTGCAATTAGTGGGGCCTCGTCGACAGCAATGTCAGCTATTTCAAGGAATTTGTTGAGGCTATCCTTCCACCTTGTCTGGGGTCTGCCCCTCGGGCAAGACAAGCCATGAGCTTTAGCGTCAAAATCGTAGACTATACGGGCTGGGGTTGTCGTCGGCATACGCAGGAGGTGTCCGAACCATCTGAGAGTACGGTGCGCTATTTGGACGGAGAATGGCACTTGGGAGGTGAGTGCAAAGAACCTTGCGTTGCTTACAAAATCGTCTCATCGAAGCCCCTCAATCCAACGGAGCTGTTTCGTCTGACAGATGTCTATCATACTGAGAATTGTTGATTTGAGAGGCCAGGTTTCCGCTGCATAGAGGAAGACCGAGCTTACGGATACATGATAAATTCGCATCTTCGTGCGCCTAGATATATGCAGCATTCTCCATAGATTGTTGAACCTTCCGACGATAGACGAGGCTTTAGAAACTCGGCTGCACACCTCTTCCTCTATAGAGCTGTCATTAAACAGCACAGAGCCAAGATAAGTGAAGTTCTTTACAACTTCAACAGGAGCTCCGCAAACAGTTCTGTTCTCACGGGGCGAGACTGGGCTTGGGGGCTCAATTACCATTATCTTCGTCTTAAGCCAGTTTATTTTCAGCCCCACTTTTCCTGCCTCTTCCTGCAGGACTTCCAGAGTGTCATTCAAATGGTCGATCGAGTCAGCAACGAGACCAAGATCATCTGCGAAGTCAGCGTCCGTCAGAACGTGATCTCCAAACTGCAGACCAAAGGGCAGGCGATTTGTTGTTCGTGTCATGACATGGTCTATCACGCAATTGAATATTTCCAGGGCGGCGGCACACCCTTGTCGTACACCGGGTTTGATGCCGAATGTCGTGCTCCGTTTGCCGTTGACTTGGACGCAACCCACGGTCTCTTCGTAAAGCTTTTCAAACAACTTGCAGTATTTGTCTGGTAGACCAGTTGATCGAAGTATCAGCCAGAGCGAGTTGCGACCCACCGAGTCAAACCCAGCCTTGAAGTCCACAAAGTCTACATATGCTTTCCTCCTGAATTCCTTCGCCTTCTCAATTAACTGGCGCATGGTAAAGATTTGTTCGACAGTGGATCTCCCGGGTATAAGCCCTGCCTGCTGGACTCTCCTATTTCTTCTGAGGATACTCGTGTATCTATCCAGCAGGGTCATAGCAAAGAGCTTTCCAGGCACTGAAAGTAGCATTATGCCTCTGTAGTTCGAACAGATATTCTTGCTCCCCTTTCTCTTCCATTAGGGCAGGATTATACCAGCTCGCCAGTTCTTCGGGATCCATTCTTTGTGCCAAACCACGGAAAACAGCATATGGAGCCAAAGTAGCATCGCCGGTCGGGCATACTTCAGGAGCTCAGCAGATATTCCACATACGCCTGCCACTTTGTTGTTCTTCAAACGTTTTACTGCTTTGTAGATTTCTGGTGACGTGAAAGGAATTTCTGTGTCACTTGTCAGCAGTTCTTGGATACTGGTGGCTAGGCTGATGATTTCCTGGTCAGTCTGCACTACGGCTTCGGCGTTGAGGAGGCCCGAGAAGTGGTATTTCCATCGACTGACCTGGGCAGCTTCGTTACTGAGTGGCTGGCCATCCACAGAGACAACAGATGTAACCGAGGGGGCTATGTAGCCTGTTAGATCACGGAGATGCTTATAGAGACTGCCAACGTCACCTTTCTTGGCTGCACCCTCTAGCTCATGTGCCTTCCTTTCCACAAACAGCTTCTTGTCTCGCTGTATCAGTTTGTTGCGGACACCATTAAGGCTTCTATAGGTTGGCACATCACCGAGTAACCTCGCCTTGCGTCTCTGCTCTATGACGTCAAGCGTATCCGACTGAATCCACGCTTTAGTAGCACGCTTTTTCCGTCCAACATTTGCCGTCGCTGATTCCAGGACATTCTTTTTGAACGAGAGCCATACGTTTTCACAATTTTCAAATGGCAGGAGTGCGTCGAAGCGGTTCGAGACATCAGTGGCATATTTCGACCGTATCTTCTGATCGCAGAGGCGAGAGACATCGATATTGACTGGTCTTGGTTCTGAGCGATGGGCTTTGAGCCCTGGTCGCATGTTAGCGAAGACGAGGTGATGGTCAGTGTTGCCAATGTCAGCTGCCCTATACGTCCTGCAGTTACTGATCGAAGACCTCCAACTCTGTGACACGATGATGTAGTCGATCATTTTTTTGGTATGGCCGTCGTTGCTGTACCATGTATATTTGTGAATGTCCTTCCTTGCAAACATGGTATTCGTAATCACAAGGTTCTGCATGCTGCAGAGTTCTAGAAGCCTTAGACCATTGTCATTTAGGGAATCCGGAGTAACTGGTCCAATGACTTGTCGCCATAAATTGTGGTTGTCGCTCTCAGTTGCATTAAGGTCACCCAGGAGAATGACAATATTGTGCAGGGATATCTTAGACAATTCATTCGTCAGGGCAGAGTAGAAAGTGTCCTTTGTTTCGGTGTCAGCTTCGTTTGTCAGGGCATAACAAACAAGGACCGTCATTTTTCCTTACTTGTGATTGAGTCGAGCATTAGCGATTCTATCCGAGACGGGAGTGAATGACAGTAGACACTTTTTGGTTTTTTCATCAAGAACTAGTCCGACTCCATTTCTTCTGATGGTTGTCTGGCCAGACCAGAGAAAGTGGTATCCCTCACCTATGGGATCATTTCCATTCCCGACCAGGTGGGTTTCTGTTATTCCAGCAATAGAGATGCGGAATCGCTTCAGTTCCATCGCCAGAATCGTCTTAGGTCCGGGAAAATTTAATGTCAATACATTCCAGGTGGCAATTCGGAGGCCACCTTGGTCAAGAATATTCAAACGCTGGTCATTTCTCAGTCCAGGGGCAAGCAAGGGTCGTGATGGGATAAAAGAAGTTTGGTCATCCGAGGCAGTTGCTAAGCTATTCGTTGCAATGGGTCTCGAGTGGGGGGTTGCAAGCCCAACCGACCCTAGGCCTGGATTCTGAGAAGTGCCAGGATTTACCTGGATACTGAGAATCCTGGGGTGGACTCCACCCACCTCATGAGGTTGAGGTCACCCTGATCGGAGCGTTTAGTTTGGGGAAACCCTGTATCCAGAGGTACGTGGTCAGCAGACATGGTCTGCATCATTCCGGACGAGCCCCATTCACCTCCAAATGAGCCTCATACGATTATCAATGCTAATAATATTCCGTCGAATATAAGAAATACTGGTCACTGGCTGTGCATCTTTCAAACAACGAAGAATATAGAATTTTTCGATCCTCTCGTTCGCCATATACATTCTATGGCCTCCCTATAAAACCAATATTGAAAGCAAGAGGAAATCAATCGTTCAAAACCAGAATAGAATACAAGATTTGATAACTAAAAGCTGTGGCTTTCATGCACTATTGTATTTTGTTTTTTGATGTTTTGCTTAAACCTGCAAGGAATTTTTCAGTATTTATGTGGACAACATTCGTCTGAATATTTTCATAGTGGAAAATACTCTCTCCTATTTGTATAATATTGATTTCAGTGCCCTAAGAATAAAGTTTTCTAATAATGTTTATCAATTTGTTTATTAATAAAACATGTATACGCAAAAGAAAATGTAATTTTCGTTTTTCTTAGGTTTCTACTTCTTCTTCTTCTTCTTCTATATTTAAATGATCATCATTGTCGAAAACAACTAATGGTGGTAGATTATTTATATTCACTTTGTATTGATCAAGTAGGGGAAAGTCAGGCATCACATTTACTACAATATAATTTAGTTTCAATCTTATTGTGTCTCTTTGTGTAGTCAATGATACGTTTTTCATCTGTATTGTAAAATTCACGTGCTTCAATTTTTTTATAAGATGCAATGTCACAAACAGAATTCTTAAACGAAGAATCACTCTCCGTAACTGCCAAAAAAAAAAATTTGCAAGCTTATAATCATAAAAGTCAGTGTCTTCACAGCGTGATGTAGAAACCACACTCTCTTGTTGTTCTTGAAGCGTGGTCAAAATTCCTCTCCCAATATGATTTAAGCCCACGATGATACCAGTTTCTTAGAAATAGACCAAAAAATCGTTTAGAATTTTTTCTAATCTTACCAGTATGTGTATTTTCCCACTGATCACAATTATCATAATGACAGTTCGAACATTGGAACCCTCTGACATGAGAATCACAAACTTCTTCGATACATGAATTACAATCCTTAATGTTAATTGCATATCCA
This sequence comes from Artemia sp. Kazakhstan ARC1039, assembly GCA_029168905.1. Taxonomy (NCBI): domain Eukaryota; kingdom Metazoa; phylum Arthropoda; class Branchiopoda; order Anostraca; family Artemiidae; genus Artemia; species Artemia sp. Kazakhstan ARC1039. The sequence goes on from JAQQPU010002711.1 coordinate 45,058, forward strand.
AGATGAAGCTTACATGGATTGCACAATCTACATTTTTCACCAGATTCATCTGCAATAGTGCAATTCTCACAGGACGACTTACTACCTAACTTATACAAGCATAGGGGGCGCGTGTAGTACATTTTTTTTCACTATTGACATTGAGGGTGCAGATTACAGACTAACTAGCGTCTCAGAAAGAATTTTCTATTTTTACTTCGAGTACTCGCTTCAGATTTTCTAGAGGCAGAAGAGGAGGAGTAAACATGTGATGTCACACTTCAATCTGATTATACTTTTTTCGGTGGGATTTTAAATTGTCAATTTATTTCCCGTTCTTGTGACTTCATTTGAGCGGGAGGTTTTAGATTCTCAATACAAACTACTCCAATTGCTTTTGAAAAATCTAGGTAATGTTCAAAAGCAAATTTACAATACTATTTTGTTTTGTTTCAATTTGTATGTCAATAAATTGAGTGAATGCATTGGCACCATGATATAAAAAAAATCATAGAATAATTCAAGGCTGGAGAATCCTGTTTCATGATGACATCAACCATTCTTTGACTGAAGACTCTCCTCCGCATCGACAAATCTTGAAACTGATCATTTAGATCCAACCATTTTTCCAAAGCGACAAGATTCTGAATGATTTTTGTTTCTCAAATGCATTCAATTGTTTTTATTCTTATTGTTTAAACTGCTGATTACAAACTAACTAACAAATGTCTAAGAAAGAAGATTCTTTCTTTGCTTTGAGTACCTTTTCGTGACCTTTTGGTTCTCCAGGAAAGAGAAGAGTGAACAACCATCTGAAATGTTTAACTAGAAAAAAAAAA
>JAQQPU010002711.1:46939-65076 GCA_029168905.1 Artemia sp. Kazakhstan ARC1039
AGCTGTTGGGGGTTGATATCCTCAGAGGCAAAGTTTCTGGATCTTTCAACTATGCTGAACAAAATGAAAAAAAATTTGGTAGATTGTGTATGAGGAATTATTAAGCGTTGGAGGGGGATCTTTGCCGTCTAATCACTTTTGACTCTTAAAAAGATCACTAGAACTTTCAAGTTCCAATCAAATGAGCTCTTTCTGAAGTTTTTACAACAACTCCTTCTATATAAAGTACATTGGTAGAAAAAATAAAAATAAATGAATAATACATTCTCCCTATATTGCTCTTTAAGTAGGCTGCGCTATTGCGCTGCCGATGATTCCATGTTTCAAAATTATAAATTGTAAAGTAGCCAATAATTCAGTAAAGTGTCATTTGCTTTTATATATCAACTCTCTTTAAGCAATCAATACATGTGTATTCTTCCATGCATGAAAGTACATATATTTTTTCTTGAAAAGGCTCCATAATATTTACTGAAAATTGGCACACTAACACTTCTGGCCTGAAAAAATGATATGGATAGGTCACGACTTTAGGAAAATTCGTTTATAGCATTAATTCTTGAAAAAACATTTTTCATGTGAATGATATCATGGTCATATGCATTTAAAGGGCAACTTACATCATTTTTCCCAGGGGTGATAGAACCATTTTTGGTATCTATGATGCATGCAAAACTATACAGGATGATGAATCACTCGGGACAGGTAAACCAAAAAGCATGGAACAAGCTAAAGCAGTAATCACATAGAATCGCATACGAAAATGTTGCAAAACAAAATCTGCGGTTAGAAGACAAATCAAACTTACAATGTAATGAAAAAATGTGTTATTCTAGCGCTGCTAAAAAAAAAGCAAGTGAAATTAATGCTGAGATTGCTTACCACCTTCCAGGAGAATATAAATATTATAAAACTATTTTTCTGTGAAGAATAAAGAGGAAGGAGGAATTAAATTCACGCCAAAATTCTTAATTTAATTGAAATTGCTGATTTGCCATCCTATGACTTAAACTAAAAAAATAGTAAGATAATTATGCTACTGCGTAATTTAGATATTTCAGTGGGTATGTGCAATAGAACAGGCCTGGTTGCTGCTGAATTACATAGCAACATAATTAAAGAAAAAATATACTTACTGGGGAAAAACTGGAAGAGAACTTTTCTTGGTATCTATGATGTCAGGCGAAATAAAACAAGTTGATGAATGAATCCAAACAGCTAGATCAAAAGGTACGCAAAATTTCTGAGGCAATGATGAATGAAAATAAAGCCAGCTAATGCAGAAGGCGTGGAAACAATGTATGAGGTAATGATGAATGAAAATGAAACACACTGATATTTGTGCAGTTAGAAGATATGTGACAACAAGCATCGCAATGAATCACAAATGAAAATGAGGGACAACGAAATTTTCGGTTAAGAAGACAAATGGCAGCGAGGATGACATCGAATCGAAAATGAAAATTACACGCAGCTAAAACTGTTGTTAGAAGAGAAGAAACAGAGAGAATCACAACAAATCCCGAACAAAATTAATGCACAATGAAATATGGGATTAGAAGACTTGTGACAACGAGTATCACAACGAATTGCGGACAAAAATAGTTCACAACGAGTTTGGTTACAATGTCATACAAAATTATACAAGGTAGTGAATGAATCCAAACAGCTAAATCAAAAGGCATGAAAAAAATTTCTGAAGTAATGATGTAAGAAAATCAAGCACAACAAAATCTATGGTTAAAAGACAAGCAACAGTATGGATCCTATCGAATCATAAACAAAAAGGATGAGTAGCGAGCTATAATCACAGCATATCGCAAATGAAAAACTGATCTATGTTACAAGTTAATCAAAGCATAATTAAAAGCTTGAGAAAAAGCTGGACTAAAAGTTCATAATAATCTAATAAAAGTGAAAAGCGACAGCATGAATGACATATGTGCAATCCTGCCACGTACTGAGTACAAGAGGCCGAGCGAAGTTTGGTCTCTTGGTACACGCGTTAAAAAGTAACGTGTTGAAAAGTAACATATACATTTAAAGATCACATATACTTTTAAAGATCACATGAATCACATATGTGCAATCCTGCCACGTACTGAGTACAAGAGGCCGAGCGAAGCTTGGTCTATCGGTACACGCGTTGAAAAGCACGCGTTGAAAAGTAACATATACATTTAAAGGGCCCTAAGACATGAATATAGTTCCATGTTGCATTTCAGACCGTCTCTTCATTTGAATCAGATATTATTTTTCGTTTTTTTATACCTTTTCAGCCTCTCTCATTACGCGGAGAAAATTGCCACCTGCCAGTTTAGCTAATTCCTCTTCTGTCCATCCACGTACAGATAGTTCTGCAAAAAGTGACGGATATTTTGAAACATCTTCAAGTCCAATAGGTGCACTAGAAAAAAGTTTGTTTTATATTTTAACGTCAAATTTTACAAACAAGTTCAGAGACCACAGCGGCTGTAAAGGTGACATAAAAGGAAAGACGTAAACAAAAATGGGAAAAATGCAAAAATTAGAATAAAAATTTAAAGAAGTGTAAAGATATTGGCAAACACCCTAGCTATGTCAGTCCTGTGTAGAAGGAAACACGCAACAAAAGAAAAACATAGCACAATTTGAAGATATCAAAAATATAGCAAAAAGCAGGAAAAAAGGGAAAAGCACTTGTTTAAAGCTTCTTAATTCATAGTAACGTCATTTTGAAAATCATTTTCAGCGGATACCAAAAACAAATTAAGTGAAACTTTCTGAATCAAATTACATCATATTAAGAATTCAAACCGTTTAGATTTTTGAACATGAATTTCACTTCAATAAAACTGAAGCTTGAGCTTTGAAAATGATAGTAGATCCATATAATATTGAGACCCAAGTAGAAAATCTGAATTTGTGCTTGAAATAAATTTTCTACTGACATAAAGGAGTTCCCTCAACGTGACTAAAACGGCAAAACGTGCTAGCTTATTATTCTGTAAAAAGTAATTTTTCTTAAATGCTCTTGCATTAGCAAGCATCAAAATCAATTTTTTATTCAGCAAATTTTGTTTTTATAAGTCAGCTTAAACTGTCAAACTATTGAAAAGTTTTGGATCTAATATAGTAAGTAAAGAACCTGACTAAAATGCTTACATGGATACACCGTCATAATCGCCACCAATGCCAATAAAATCCACTCCAATGAGGTTTCTTATGTACTCGATGTGTGCTGAAAAAAGAAAACAGCCATCAAAATAAAAAAAATAGGTTACAAAGGGTCTTATATTTCTTCCTCAGGTTGTGTTGGAGGAACGTTCTTCTGTGTGTGATATATAGCAATATTATTAAAATTTTGTTTTCCAAGGGAGAAAGACTATTGTCCCTCATAATATGTACCGATACATTTTTTTTTCTCCTAAAGTATATCAAAGTTCCTGGCATTCTGGTTTCAGGATGTATGCTTGTGGTTCATTATGAGTTATTCTTGAATCCAATGTTTTTTGTTTTTCCTTTTAATTGCAACCGAAAAATGCAGTCAACTATAGGTTTGGAAATTTTAGAAAACAGTTGATGAATTGAAGAGAAACGGCAAAGTGTCTTAAGTTAAATAACTGAAACAAATCTTTTCTTACCTTCAAAAGGGAGAATTCCTTGCCCCCACCCACCGTAAAAAAACAAAAACAAAATGTAACATGTATGAAATAAAAATGATCGGTATGGTAATACCAAATAACTGAACGATCAGACAAATTAACTATACAAGCACAAATTTATCTCCCAAAAAAAAGGTAGCACATTGGATGGATAGAACTTCTTAGACTTAAGCAAACACTAAGCAAAACTTCAAACTAGCCTTGAACTCGTGAAGATCAACTATAATAGCTGAATTCACGGTTTCCACGTACATCTTATCAAATGAGCCTCTGAATTTTGTGACTCGAAAGAATAATGAATCACTCTTAATGTGTTTGACTTACCTATAACGTCATCCATTGTGGCGGTTGAAGCGCATGCCGAAAAGCCAGGATAAAAAACAACCATAACTATTCCTTTGTTTTGAGCCTAAGGAACGTAAAATCTGTTAATCAGCATACTATTGAAAAAATATAATTGACTATTTTGCTCTAAGTGATACTAAAGTTTGCGGCAGTTTACCGATTTATTCATGGTAACAATCGACAAGGGAAGAGCAACCCTGGCTAATAGCAAGAATTCGAAAATATTTTTTTTATTGACGTGCGGAAGCGATTTTGTCGTATCTAGATGCTCAACCATTGCTCAAAATGATTTTGAGAAAACGATTTTGAAAATTTCTGGTATTTGCAGAGTCTCCCAGATGTACTGGTCAGCAATGCTCTATGGACGAAGAAAACGGAAAAATATAGGGAGAAACATTCCGCTCTTGGGAAGCTATTGTTTTATAAGTATGGCCATATTTCACGATCGAAATACAGGAACAATATTTTTACCCTATACTTTTAATTTGAAATGGTTCGAAATGGTACTACAAAGAAGTCTCAAATTACCAGCATGTGGTCAAGTTTATACACGAAAAAACAAATTGTGTTGGTCTCATTACTTATTTCTAGTTAAACTACATTATGTATGGTAATTTTCAGGTTCAGAAAAGACTACATACATGAACAAATAGAAAAGGAAACTGAATTTCTTTTATTTCTTGTTCCCTTTCAATCTTTAGCAGTCTAATTTCGGTCTCTTTGCTGCATATTCTGTGATGCAATAAATTTTAAGAGCTACTCGGTTCTTGGTAACTTCTTATTCTTGGTAGCTCAATTCTTGACATAATGTCACTAAAGTAAGCAGCGTGCTCGGCAAACTGAAACTTAAGCATTGATTATGAGATCCATCTTCTTATGTGGGAATTTGTTTTCATTATGTGTAGCCCCACAAAGAATTTCTTCTTTGGCCACGCAAGCTTCTCGTGAACCTCAATTGAAAATGTGCTCGAATGTTATTTTAGTCTACTTTTTATAGCTCTAGTGGATCCCTAGACATTTTGTGTTTAGCTTCAACACGAATTAGAACAAATAACAATTAGACCAAATACGAATTTTCCAACGTTCCATAGGAAGTGCTTCAGACAAATTCTGAACGAAATCATCCTGTTCTATCGGCTCTTCTGAGAGAAACACTATAATAGCAAAAAAGTAATATCATTCGATTCCCCAATCAATGATACTTTCAATATAAAAGTCACTACCATGACAATAATTTAGCGATCGCTATATTTTGATATAATCTTTATTCGGGGTAATCGAATGGTACTGCTCTTTTGCTATTGTAGTGTATCCTCGGGAAGATGCAATGGTCCATAGACCAGAATTTTACATTTGAAGGAAGGGTACTTCCCCGCACCCTTTCATTTGAAGCAATATATAACAATGCATATGGGTACCGAGGGCACAACAGTCCTTCTCTTATTAGAGAAATGGTTATTTTTAACGTAATAAGTTCAATTTTCAATAAGTGCGAGATCCGTACTTTTATTGTGGCTATTTCTTATTTGAAAGCTGCTATTTTTCTAACAAATGCAGCCTTTCTGGAATCATACATTTGTAACAACTCTTTTTCAGTTAGAATTACGATCACATTTCAGAGTTTTCAAAAAAAACCTACAAAGAAAATTTTTCAAAAAATGTGATACGTTAAACCAAACTATGCTTACCAAACGAAATAATACGTCATCTGGAACGTTCCGTGGATGATCACAAATGGACCTTGCCCCAGAATGGGAAAAAATTACAGGTGAACGGGAAACAGTCAAGGCGTCGTGCATGGTTGTTGATGAAACATGGCTCAAGTCAATTAGCATACCCAGGCGATTCATCTCTCGTACAATATCCTAAATTGGAAATTGTAAGCAAAGAATAAACAAACCAAAGGTCAACTTACGGAAGTGTGAAGGTCTCCCAGGACAAAATTAGACGTATGAAAAATTAGCTTCGCATGATGGATTGGCACGTAATTTCAAAGGAAAAAAAAAGAAAACTATAATTCGTGTCCTTTGAAAAATTTAAACGGTTTGGCAACAGTATTCTATTTCTATACAATCTCATGATCGGTAGATAGTAATTATACTATGACACCGATATCTAGCTAAGTATGCGTGTGGATTGGACTTAAGGAACTCAAGAACAACTGTCTTGTATGCAACCTTGGCATCAATCTTGGCATCGACTTTGCTGATAACAAAACCTACTCTTTATTCGTGAAAAAATTACACGTTCACCCCTGATTGACAATATTATAAGTTGCCCATGGCGTTTTCGGGGAAAAATGGTTAGGATGGATGAGAGCTATCTGCCTCAAGATATGCCGTGCTGGGATCCTCCTAGGCATCAGCAGATATGAACGACACAACAAAAATTGGGTGATATTTTAAGACGGGTGCTTTGATTCTCGGATCGTCCGTGATTGAATGTCTTTGGTTCACAGCACTGATGGGATTCTCGTGGGGAGACACTTATACGGCAACCGGCATGGTAAGACCTTCCCACGAATCCTTATTTGCATAATAAATACGTTACGAGTCTAAATTATGGTTTTAATATTCAATATACCAAGACCACTCCTATTAGCCTAAATCTTATTGATTTAATCAATAGGATTAATTTTTAGTATTATGCGCCAGCGAATCAAATATAACTTTCTTCTATATCTAAAAGGGATATTGATTTCATGGCAGGTGACATACATAAATTTCAAATATAACTTCATAAAGGTGAACTAGGCCTCCGGTCTTGGGGACACGGGAAAATACGAGGCAATGATGAATCATGAGTCGTAGTGGTAGAATAGTACGAGTGACAATGTCTGTCAGATATGGCTGAACCCTCTAAAAGCGGAACAAACTTCCTGGTTGCTAATCTTTAAAAATTTAATTCTAATCCGTGGCTACTCTAATGGATAGCCTACTGATGAAAAGAATGTAGCCTTTCCCTCGCAGAAGTCAGATCTAGCACGGATAATTGATATCACAAATATAGCTATTGACAGTCGCCGGTCTTGTTGAATGAATTCCACCAGCCTGTATGGTAATTAGGTTGATAAAACGAACTTTAAATACCTCCTTTTCTCCTGCTTGACAGGTTTTGAATATGCTGCAGACCATAAAAAGGCCTAACTATGAGCCAAACTCTTTCTTGTCACTTTTTTTGCCTTTATTCGTAGATATGATGATTACCATGATTTGGGGACGCCTCACTTCTCCACCACAGAATTTGAATGGCTGAGTCAAACTTGGACTTTGAAAAGGGAAAGCTAAGATATTTCTTAAATCTCATCAAGTTAAATGGTAGATACTCTGATGGTAGATACTCTGATGAATAAAATTTAGATACAACCTCCCCCGACATACAGAGAGGTCTGACTGGTCTCAGGCCATTAAAAAGATATAATAGAACGTTAGCTGCTACCTCTCATTAAGTTTGATTAAAGTTGGCCAGCCCAGTGGCGCATATGTACCAATTATAATAATTTACCCTTCTCCTTCTCCGTATCCCTGAGAGGCCTACTGATTCTAAAATCCACAAAAGGATGTGAAAGGCAATAGCTCTTTTCTCCCATGAAATGTTTTGTATTTTGTTCTAGCAATCCACCTCGATGCATGATACGTATAAGGAAAGCCTTTACACTGATTCAATGGTGATAAGAAAGTAGAGAATCCTTTCGTCATAAGGGTTGGATCAGTTAGGGACCTTGTAAAGGTAGTACTAGAATGAACAGCTTACTTTTACTTTCCACTCAGATTTGCTGAGATCCAAAAACTCATTCTAATATATGTCCTGAACACTTAAATTTGTTAACCCCTTTCCCTCTGTTGAAGTTACATTGTGTACTCGAAAAACGTAAAACTAGGATACTAATTCTTAATATTATAAAAAGCTTTAAAAATATATGCAATACAGCAAAACATACTGGGAAGAAACCGAGTTCTTAAAAATTTTGACAGTTGCTTATTTGTATGTTTTGGTTTTTGTTTAGTCATTTTTCTCCCTGATAAAGGTGTCAAATGTAAGCTTGAATATCAAGGCTTCTTTTATTTTATTTTTTGTCTTAAATTGAATTTTATCGCTTTTTTATGCGTTTTGGTATTCGCACTTTACTTATCGGCACTGAGGATTTACGCGCCTTTGTATTTCTCCGTTAATTGCAGGGTTTTTTTAGGTTTAATTTCTTTTAACACAAATTAGCTGAAATAAGTGGTTACCATTCCAAACGAGGTTAAACCATCAAACTCTGGTTCATTTCCTGGTCTGTCTTTTCCTGACTGATCTGCCCATGGCGTGTTACAATTATGGGTTAAGGTCAAGTATCTTGCTCCAAGTTCGTACATGGTTCTCAGCACTCCCAAGCTACTTCCAATTAGATGACCCCCTTCAACACCAACTAGACTGGCAATTTTTCCTCTTTGGAATGCATCTTCAATTCCTGTGAAAAACTAAAGACTGATTTAAGCTTCCATATGCCATGAGCAATGGGTGGTCTTTAGTATGAAAAGTAGCTGGAGCTAATTACATTACAATTATAGGCTTCTGTTCAAAAACATATTTCTTAATTACAAATCCTGGATTGAATTTACTATATTATTGGGTGTTTTTTAAATGTAAGATCGTGCATGTATGTTTATTTCTTTCATCGACTATTGATGGAAAGAGTAGTAAAAGCCTATAAGAATAATCTAACAGAAAAGATTTTCGTTTTAGCCCAATATATCCTGCATCCACTATATTTAAGAAATGTGTGGGTCCGTGTCTAAACTAAATTAGCTGAAGTAAGAAAGATGTTTCCCAGTTCGACCAATTTGTCGGTGAGATGATGAACGTCTTTCAGCTTGAAAATTTTGTCAAGTCACTTTTCGTGTTGTGGCATGAAAAATGTAATTACCCAATATTTCTTTAGCCTGATATGTAAATTCCCAAAACCTGTCTATGCAGATTTGATTCCTCTGGCCCACATAATCTCTAAGAAAATTACAGATGAAAATTTTGCAAGTACAGCTCATCTTCTTTTTTTTTCTTACAGCATTTTGGTTGATCACAAACAGGTGTGCAAAAGTTCCAAAGCTGCCAGTAGGGGAATTCCAAAAGCTGCCGACATATTTAGCAGCACAACTTGTATTTTGACAGCTTTGCTTTGAGCAAAAAGTTTTTTCATACGCAAAATTTGAAGAAAAGTAGCAAATGTAACTTAGTATAGCTTGCAGTTAGAAATATCAATAGTTTCCTGAATCACAATTAACAATGTAATCTAATTCAGTGGCAAGCCATATACTAGCCATAAATATCATGAATAAGAAACGAAGAAAAAAGGAGCTAGCAATTTTACCTCCTAGAATAAATTGCAATTGGTCACATGAACAATGGGTACTGGTCCATGAGAAATTAATTAATGACTCCATAGCGAAAGCACCTGAAGTATGAGGCCGAGGTGCCGAATGCTGACCCGGCAACACTAGCGAGTAGGTTTTCACAAATTTTAAGCGTATCACTGGCATCAGTAAAATCAGCCGAGGTCAATAATTCAATGAACCATGTTTGGTTTTTGATATGCAGTAACTAATTGAGACAAAAACTTTGGAAAGTACTGAAAAAATTATGTCACGTTAAGTGAAAATGATAGTTGTCACTAGCGATATATCCCTAGGGGTGGCAACCCTGAACGAAAGGGGATTTTTGGAGAACCTATTTTTTCGAGAAGAGAGATTTTTGGGGAAATCCCCAAAAACTCGGGGATAGTGGAAGCACTGGTATTTTCAGACAAACCTGCCAACAAATTTTACTAGGTCATGAAAACTGCCAAGTAGCATTGCTGATATGCTACCCCACTTTTTGCGCAGCGGAGCACAACCTGTGTTTTGACAGCTTTTCATTGTGCAATTTTTTTTTTTTTATAAAATGGTATTTTCAGACAAAATCTGCCTATAAATCTGAAAACTGCAAAGTAGCATTACTACTTTGCAACCCTACTTTTTGTACGGCGGATCACAAATTAAGTCACGTAAACCCTGGAACAACGAATAAAATAATTTACATGAATGCTGGATTGGTATTTGTACGACAAGTTCGTCTCCCATTTGAAACTACGATATTCCTGTGGATGGAATTGATGTTTACGCTTCAATTCCAAATAAAAGCCCTAGCCCGTGCAGAACTACAGCCCTTTACACTCGATTAAAAAAAGAAATCTAACTCTGGTATCACAATAAATGAATATGAATTAGAATTCTAAGTATCGAAGAAATCTTGTTACTTTTCTTTTAAGACGGGTTTTAAGTAACATCTTTTACTTAAAATATTGTTTTCGTTATTCGATATCGAAATTAACGAAAACATTGAAATCAATACCAAAGTTTTTGACATCACTACTTTGAAATCTATATTCGATATTGTTTCCGTTATCTTTTAGATGTATTTCATCATATTACTAAAGTAGTATTTGACGACGACGCCAATGGAAAATACAATAATCATTGGGGCTGTAATTTTGGATCCTTTTGTTAGTTCTTCTACAGTTTGTTGGTTCTTATACATCTATGCATATCAACCAATCTTTAAAATATTTTAATGCAACCACACATAATACATATCAGAATACTAAGCTATTTCAGGAATGCCTCTATCATTTTGCAGTAGAGAAACTGGATGCCCTAGCTTTGTTCTTAGAGATAGAAAAAAAGGGGTCTGATTCTCACTATTTGGTGTTATTTATTCCATTCTCCCGTAGTAGAAATTTTATTCCAGATATATAAGCGTGAAGTCGGGTTAATGGCGAAATCTGATCTCGAAGTATTGCAGAAATTAGCCTATAGTATTTTTCCTTTGACTTTTCATTTATAGATGGCGTTAAGTCAAGCGTTAAGTCATTAAATAATTACCTGAAAGTTACAACTGTAAACCGGTTAAGCACATTCAATTTTTTGTTGCGTAAATTCAGTGGCGTAAATTCAAATTTGTAAAGGCTAGAACTCCTTCTATAAAGATAAGAAAAAAAATTAAGCAGTAGGTGACTCAAAACTGTAAGACTGGTTAAGTAAGTAGATGGATCAAACAATCGTTTCATTTTGGTAGCGATGGGTGTCCAAAAGCAGTCAGTAGTTGTTGAAAAAATTCATAAAACCGATTCTTCAAGTTGCTATAGAAAAGTGAGTCACTGAAGTGGGAACGGTGTGTCACAATTTGGCCAATGGGTCGGCAGGATGAAAATCTTTCAGCTTGAATGTCTAAACAGCTCAACTTTTCATGTTGCAGCATGAGAAATGTAATCACCTAATATTTTTCTAGCCTGGCATGTAAGTTTCCATAACCAATCTATGCAGATTTGGTTCCTCTAGCACATAAAAATTTTAAGAAAATTGCAAATGACAGTTTTGCAAGTACAGTTTATCTTCTTCTTTCCTTTCTTACAGCGTTTTGGTTGATTATAAATTAGCCAAGTGAACCCTAGGACTACGAATAGAATAACTTACACGTATGCTGGATTGCTATTTTTAAGGCAAGTTTGTCTCCCATTTTGAACTGCAATATTCCCGTGGATGAATTTAATATTTACGCTTCAATTCCAAAAAGAAACCATAGCTCATATAGAGTTATAACCCTTGTCCCTCAAGTAAAAAAAAGGTCTAACTCTGATATCACAATGAATAAAAGGAATTAGAATTCTATAATTGGTATAAAACAAATATTCTTACTTGTCTTTTAAATTGTCTTTTGAAATAACGTCTTCCACTTTAGATAACGAAAATAACGAAGTCATTGAAATCAATATTGATGTTTTTTTTATATCACTACTTCGATAACAGTATTCGATGTCGTTTCCGTTATCTTTGAGATTGATTTTATCGCATTAATAAAGCAGTATTTGACAACAACACCGATGGAAAACAGATTAAAAATTTGTGACAGTAATTTTGGATCCTTTTATTAGTTCTTCTACCAGCACTTATACATGTATGGCATATCAAGCTGTCTTTAAAAGATTTTAATGCTACCAAACATGACAGATATTAGAATACTAAATTATTTCAGAAATGCCTCTAGCATTTTGCAGTAGATTAACTGGATATCCTCGCTTTTTTCTTAAAGATAGAAAAAGAAATAAGGGTCTGATATTCAAATCTTCCGTATTCAAAATTTCATTCTTGATAAGCGTGAATTCAGGTTAACGAAAAAATCTGATCACGAGATTTTGCAGAAATTAGCCTCTATTCCTTTTTCATCTTTGAATGTGAAATTTATAGATGGCGTTGAATCAAGTTTTAAGGTTTCAGTTTAGACATTTCAGAGTCTTTTGTGGGCCTCCCACGGCGTCAATAAAGTTAATAGAGCTTTCCACAAAGCTAATAAACCGTTTTCCTCGCATGACTTTGTTGATTTTATTGCTGTCGGAAAATAGTTGAAGTTTATTTAACTTTTTCAAGAAAGCCCACAAAGTTCAGCCAATAGCGGAAGACGTGTGGAAAATTTCAAATAAACAACATGCAAATTAGTGTCTACAAGTATAATAGTAATACTTTTTAAATATTTTGATTGATAAAAGAAACAAAAAAAAATATTTGTTAGTATTTTTAAATGGAGAAAATGCTTAAAAAGATGGTTTTCTCAGCTTTATGTCTGACTATTTCAGTTACTTTCTATGAAAAATTGCTGTAAAGTTAAAAGGTGAAATCCTTGTGTGAGTGGGACAAACTTTATGGTTCGCATTTCATGAAAATAATTTATTACTTTATTGACGCCGTGGGAGCCCTGCTTTTGAGTGTAAAATATAAACTTTGTTTGCTGTCACCAAATCTGAAAAACTGCTGAAATTAGTAATTTGAATATAAGAAAAATGAGCTTTATACTTATATGTACCCTCATAAGCTTGTACAGTGCAAATTGACTACGATCAATTTGTTTTTTGCTGTAGCTTGTCGGTGAATTTTACGTAGGTATGCTTTTATTTTTACGAAATTATATTTTGCAAAAATTAGCCTTTATTCTTTTTTTCATCTTTGAATGTGCCATTTATAGATGGCGTTGAGTCAAGCACTTATAAGTTTCAGTTTAGACATTTCAGAGTCTTTCAGTGTAAAATATAAACTTTGCTTGCTATCACCAAATCTGAAAATTATTTCAGAGATGCCTCTAGCATTTTGCAGCAGAGTAACTGGATATCCTCGCTTTTTTTTTAAAGATAGAAAAAGAAATAAGGGTCTGATACTCCATTCTTCCGTAGTTTTTTCCGTAGTTTTTTTTTCCGTAGCTTGCTATCACCAAATCTGAAAAAGAGGTGAAGTTCATAAATTGAATATAAAAAAAAATGATCTTTATACTTACTTGTACCCTCAAAAGCTTGCACAGTGAAAATTGACTACAATTAATTTGTTTTTGGCTGTAGCTTGCCGGTCAATTATACGTATGCTTTTATTTTTACCTCGACAGTTTAAAGTGTATTTCAAGAAAGAAGGAGATATACAGAGAAAGACAGTGGGGAAGAGAGAGAAGGAGAGAGTAAGATACGGTAAAGATCCATACTGAAATATCGATAGTATCTTTTCGTCTTGGCTTATCATATCTACTCTTTTACTTTCTGGTAAATACTAATGAGTAAGCTCCTTTGAAGAAAAAAAAATGAAAAAGGTGTTGCTTCTGCTTAAGCTGGAAAATAAAAATTCTGCCTTTTTCAATTTAACATTTTACATCGAAGTAACAGCTTAAATTTCAATTTCGCTGGAAAATGAATAGTACCTTGAGCTGTGGTCACGAACTCCAGATCAGCGGAAAATTTCGTAGCTAATCTCTTAATAACGTCGATTTGTTCATACGCCCACTGAACTGCATCTGCATATTGATGGGAGCAATCGAGGTAGACAACCCAGAACTTAAAAGCGAATAGAGAACTTGAGAACAATGTATCCAAACAAGTTTAGATAGATGCCCAAAATGTTTTGTATCCCTAGTCCACAAAGAAAACATGAGGTATTATAATAAAAAATTATCGAAACAGAAATAGACCTGAACCGAGGAGAGTAAGCCAAGTGATGCCAAATGGAAAATAGAGAAAAACAAATGTCGTTGAGACATTAAAAGAAAATAGGTAATTAAAGAGAACAGAAGAATTGGCACTTTAAGACGGCTCATATACAAATTTGATACTATTTGCCCAAAGGAACGGTTCGTACCAATAACGGTACCAACTAGGACAAAACAAAAGAACTAGAATGCTATACGAAAATACAGCAATTACCGTCACCAGGACAGAGTAAAACAAAGAAAGTACAAACAGCTTGGTGCTATACTAGGTAATATCACATGGCACTGATTTTCTTAGAAAGAAACTAATTTACATAATGTTAATCATTTCCCTTTACCCTTTGGGCACTATCTTTAAAGAGAACGAGGGAGCAAAGTCATCTTAAAATGCTGAGGGGACTGGCTTCACAAAGATCTAAACAATCTTCAGAATTTAAATATATTATTATTCTTGTATTCTAAAACCCCCTAAAACTAAAGGTGATGAGTATCAGTCCTGCTTAAAAAACGAAAAAGTTCACCCCAAGCAAAAGTGTTTATGATCAAAATAAAAACTTCTCTTTTAATTTTAGTATAAAAATAACAAATGCTGATATAGAACGAGTCTTCTTATGTTGAGTTGAACGAGGTGTGATTTTCTTCCCTCCAAACTTTCTGAACAAAGCAAATACGCAAGAATACTAAGAGCAATATTAGATCTCTGTCTAAATTATTCTGTTTATTGGGTTTTCTTTTCCTTCTGAATAATTGCAACTGTCCTTTTAAATTGTATTACTAATTACTATAAATTAATCTAGAATTGAAATACGTTCTTTCAAGCAACCCCTCCCCCACAAATTGAAAAGTTGATTTTGAATACAATGACAGAACCTTTCAAATGAGTGAAACTTGTTCCAAATTTCTTTTTTTTTTATTTTTTTTTAACTTACAGTAAAAAATAACATGAAATTTAAGTACCGCGAAGTAAATACAGTGTGTTATTCGAGTGCAACCAAACGTAAGGTAAAAACACGTGACATAACCTTAAAAACAACTTCAATATAATCAGTAAAAACCCTATACCATTGAGTTGCATTTTGTAAAAATCCTTCTCAACGCAGGTCTTAAGGTAAGACGCGTTATGCTTTTACTGCTAGCCGCTGCTAGCTTTGCGGTTTTAGTAAAGTAGCACTAGATATCGTCGGATGTTTTTTTCCCAAAGTGGAACTTGTTTCCTCCCTTGTTAATTTCCTACAGTCAGTAAATATGCCAAAAAATTTGCCATATTCTCATATGAATTAAAAGCAAGTATTTTGCAGGCATCAAGACATACATGGTTAATTGTAGAAAAAGCCAAGACAGATAGTCCGAGAGATTGAGAGGCAAATCTGGAATAAGCCCATTTTGGGATTGTATAAACTCTTTGCATTTTCCAAATATTGATTTTAACAATGATACATGAAGTTTCTTATCAAAATAAGATCTCCGATTATAAATATACCGCAAGTTGACATTAAGCTTTAGGCTTAGGGTTGTTATCATGATAAGAAATTGCTGATATCATCGTTACTGTCTAAATTCATATCAAGATTATGATAAGTACTGTTTTTTGAGTTTACAAAATATTGTGAGATTGATTGCTTATGAAGAAAATATCATCTTAATTACATGATGTTTTGGCTTTGCGACTGCATTTTATTATTAATTTCTGCTGATTTCATGTTTTCAGTTTAAGGGGATATGGTACCTTAAAGGATTATATTACGTCATCTATCATAAACTTTTTCAGTTTGTCTGCTTAAACTATTTGGCATTTTCTTTGCAGCTTTGTCCTAGCTTGTAGAGCTTGGAAAAGAAATTCGAATACGTGATAGAAACCTAAAAGCAAGCACCTACTTTCTCAGAAATCCCAGAAGAACCATTTAACATGTTGTGCTTTGTACTGAAGATGGAGATACTCAGGTTTGATGAAACTTACATCGCTAGAAAGTGTGAATTATGTTTTTTTTCAATTAAATAGAGTAGAGTTTTCTTTTTAAACTTTTTAAAAGGGCAGTCCCTAAATTGTTCTTGTATACCTGCTAGGAAAACGCTAAATATAAGTTTAAAAAAAATATTATTTGAACAGTTTGGCTGCAGAGATATTTTGTGGAGTTTCGTATTTTTTGGCAGGAGGAAGATCATGGATGTGTGTTTATTTGTTTGTTTTTTTATTTCTTTTTTTGTTTCTTTTCCCCGTGGTTGATCATATCGAAAAAATGGTCCTAGAAGATCAGTAGAGCTCACTTAAGAGGACATCAAATGCTCTAGTGCCCTTTTTAAGTAACCAGAAGGATTGGAGGGTAACGAGCCCCCTACCATGCTCAATTTTTCCCCATAGCCATTTGATTCATGATAGTTGGTGTCACTGTGGTGTGACCCACTTCGATTGATAAGCATACCGATGAAAGGGACGTAGAAATTTACTGTTTTTCAGTCAAACTTCACAGACAAACCACATATTATCAACAGATCTCAATGATGGCTAGTCTTTTGGGAAAATTTGCTAATGGGCCCTTTGTCTTTGTGACGGTCAGCCAACCCCGACGCTCGCAAAATGATTTTTAAGGTACCATATCACTTTAATCCACAAATTGCAGATCCAATCTTTCAGCACACACCTTAATTTTGAATACTTTATATTAATGATAATTCCCTCGGAAAACTGTCTCCCCCCCTGTGGAAAATTTCCCCTCGAAAAATTCCTCTGCAGAAAATTCTCCACACAGAAAGTAACTCCTAGAAAATTACCCATATATTCCTTCTGAACAACTCATCAGAAAGAAAATTGAAAGTTCTGCTCACCTGTTTAAGAGGCAACGCTGTATCGTTGTCTATAGTAAAAGAGCCATAGGGCTTTAATGTCTTATTATTTATTTATTTATCTTTTTTCCCGAGGCATGTCATAGGGAAGGGGTGACCATACAAATTTCGGAGGGGATTCGTTCGAATGCTAATAAAACATTCTAGTGCTGTTTTAAGAGACAGAAGTGATTGGAGGCTACTAGCCCACTCCCCCTCACTGACTTTTTTGTCCAAATGTATCATATCAAAATTTTGAGACAGCCATTTTGTTCAAAATAGTCCAAAGGCCAAAAACTTACGTCTTCGGGAATGAAAAAAATACAGTCCCTGGGGCAGCGCTGTTGATTATGCAAGTTGTCCATTAATAACATATTAGTTAAAAAAAAAATTCACAAGTTTTTCAAAGAAAACTAAAGAACTCAATTAAAGCAAAAATGAGCAAAACTAGAATCAAATGATCTACCGAGCGTAAAACTACCACAAATCAGTTGCATAAATGCAATCGATTCAAACTCAAAACGAGCAGAAATTGACATGTTTGACAGTTGACATTCTATTTTAGCTCATTTTTGGTTAACTGGAGTTCCTTACTTTTCTTTGAATAACTCGTTTTGTCGAAAAAGTATGTTTTGATTAATTTCGTTCGTTTTATACTGGCATAGTCTTTTTCGGGAAAAAAGAAAATAATAGTTTAAATCTTCTCGGTTAACATTTTAAGAATTTATAGTTTGCCCTGCTATTTGTATGCTAGAGAATGTTTTTTTAACAAATTTTAACAGCATATACCCTTTTAGAATCTGGACACAAAAAGTAGTCTTTAATTTATTTTTACACTTCTTCTAGTTAACCTGAAAAATAAAAGAATACCATTCACAAAAAATGCTATCTATGCTCTATGACAGTTTTAGCATCAGTAGCATCATGCTCATATCACCTTTGTTTGTTTTTTTTTTTTTCAACATCCCCTTCAACGCGCAATGAATTTTTTCAAGTCAATACCATCAACCGGTCCTGAAGCATTGCTCATATATATTCCTGACAACCTATGTGGGCATAGTGTGTTTTGATTTATTTCATTACAGTTCCAATATTGCCCAAAATTTTCGCCTTATTACCCTTAGGTTTATTAGCAGTAGAAGTAGCACCCGTATTTATAGTAGTAGCAGTAGGAGTAGAGTTAATAGTATTAGTCTTAGCTTTTGTAGCAGCCCTCTCTCAAATTAAACCTTCATAGACTTAGCTTTAATAGTACTAATTATCACGGTAGTGTCGGTGTTAGTAGAAGTAGTT